>CM060281.1:5523778-5556880 GCA_030684275.1 Acipenser oxyrinchus oxyrinchus | reverse complement strand
GATGCATATGATTGAATGCATGCATTTACGACATGCATTAAATGATGCACATTTTATTTATTTAGTATACGTCATGCATATAATGTGCATATTACCGTTATTATAATTACGCGATTTCATGATGCATCCTCGATGACATTTTGCTTTGATATACGTCGATCTATTTTATCTCGCTTCTTATTATTTACGCATATTTTCCCGATGCATTGGCATAAGTGCATTACATGTCCATGCCATTACATTGTGTTTTGAGTATGCATTTTATTTATTTATTAATAATGAGATGCATTAATCGCATTATCGATGCATTACACGATGTATTATTATGCATTATTGTCGATGTATATGACAGCTTATACCATCACATGATGATGCATATGACATATTATTAAGTGTCGATGAATATTGCCGCATATTTGAGATGCATATTATTGTCCACGACATAATTATTGTCGATGCATTAAAGTATTTTCGTAATGACATCAATGAAAATTATTTCATGCGACATAACTTGTAAATAGCCATTATGAATTTTATTATTTATTTACTGTCGACATAATGGTGATTATGAACAACGATGACATATACGCATAGGTCGATGCATTATCAGATGATGAATGCATTTATTTACATGATGCATACAGGATGCAACATTATTGCCGATGTGAACGCAACATGATTGTCGATGCATTATTATATTTATTACATAATGACAGACATCGTGATGATGCATATTGTCGAACAGATACACTATGACATTGCCTATGCATGACCGATGCATATTCATATGGGTTTATTGCCTAGGTGCACACTACACGATGATTACACTGCATACAGGTGTGCATATACATGATGCGATGACATACTTGCTGCTACATGCATCATGACTATGTATATTACGTCGATGCATTTTGCTGGTTCCGCATTGTACAGGACATGCATACGATGCATATTAGCGTCATGTTTTATGCAGCTGACGACTCATGTCGAGCCAGATATTGGATGGATATACCCAATGCACACTTAGAGGAGCCCGAATAAAGGCATATAACAGCGAAACATATTAAGTATGCATACTGCGACATAATGAGTCATGACAGCAGATGCATATTAACCCATATTATTGCAAGATGCATGTCGATGCACATACAGAACATTTGGAAGATGAGTGCATATGATGCATGTACGCATATACCATGACATACATACGCATGCCGCATATATAATCACACTCCAGACATGTTTTATTGATTATTTAAGCATTATGATAATTATTGTCGCTGCATATGGATTTTAGATTAAGTATGATGAATATAAACCATTATCTATGGATTACATCTAAATTGCATTACATAAATGCACCATTAATGCATTAAGCATGACTGGATATTGCCGAGGCATACATGATGGTATGATGCATACATGATGCATTACGTTTATTGAGGATGCCAATGGATGACATATACTATGCATACATACATAATGCAATAATCACATGAGCTCACCATGCTATTCCTGCATATAAGCAAGCGATTACCGATGCATAGGGATATTTATCATTATTACCGATGCATAACGGACAGACCAATAAGCCTGATGCATAAGCGATGCATAATTATGGAAACTATGATGCAGATCTAAAATGGAAAATTACCTATATGGAAACCGCATACATGGGAGACAGTGATGCATGGTTTAGGATATTAGATGATACGCATATGTCTTACTATCCTGCTTGACTTTTAATGAGGATGCAACATTACAATGATAATTGTAAATGCATACAACATGGTCGATGCATATTTCCAGAAAGCTTTTGACAGAGGAGCATAAGATTTATTTCAACATGCACTGTCGAGGAGGAGAAGGGATACAATGATGAGGAGTGATGGAAATAGAGATGCGCATGGGGAGAGAGAGGGAGAGGAGAGAGAGGAGGAGGGAGAGAGAAGAGAGGAGGAGAAAGGAGGGGAGGAGAGGAGGAGAGGAGAGAGAGAGGAGGGAGAGAGGAAGAGGAGAGAGAGAGGAGGGGAGAGAGAGGAGGGAGAGAGAGAGAGGAGGGGAGAGAGAGGAGGGGAGAGAGAGAGGGGCATTAAAACTTCAAGAACTGTTTTCTTAAGATGACATTAAAGAAGTTCTGAAGAAGAAATTGAAGATATTGTGAAGAATTGCACTTGAAGGATCTCAGGAAGATCCTCAATATCTTCTTAAGAACTTCATCAGGTTTTGTCTGTTTTATTATTTTATTAATTATTTAACCAGGAGATTTACCCTTTCAGACCGAGGCCTTGTTTACAAGGAGGTGCTGGAAAACAATAAAAGGATGATTTCTTCTTAAGAAGACTTTCAGGAATACGGCCCCAGGTCTTAGTGAAGTGTTATTAGAAAAACAACAAAAACAAGATGTTCTATTAAACTGATGAAACAAAGCAAGAGGGGGTGGAGATGAGAGAGGAGAGGAGGAGAGAAGATGTGATCTGTCTGTGTCAGTGATATAATATTCACACAAACACCCAGAGTGTTTACTTACTTCAGTGTCTGTAATTTACAGTTTGGATCCTTCAGTGCAGCACACAGCAGTCTCACTCCTGAATCACCCAGCTGGTCATTGCTGCTCAGATCCAGCTCTGTCAGGTTTGAGTGGTTTGTACGGAGAGCAGAGGCGAGATCCTCACAACATCCAGATGTGAGACCACATTCCTCCAGCCTGCAGAGATTAGGAGACAAGAGGAGAAGATCAGCACAGCTTGAGAGGAGGGAGAGGAGGGACAACTCAGTGTGAGAGGGAAGAAAGGGGGAGGGGGAGAACAACTCTGAGAGGAAGGGAGGGGAGAAAGGCAACTGAAAGAGGGAGGTGAGGAGAAGAGTGGAGGGGAGAGGAAAGAAGATTATGAGAGACAAGTTCAGAAAGGGGAGACAGAGGGGCAGGGATAGAGAAAGAGAGGAGAGAGGAAGAGGGAGAAAAGGGGAGACAGAGATGGGTGGGGATGGAGAAAGAGGGGGAGGGGGAGAATAAATCAAGTTTAGGAGTAGAAGAGAGGGGAGGAGAGCCAGCCATCAAAGTGTAACTTAAAAATAACAGACTTGATTTCAAAACACTGCAGGAATCAAAACTTGCTCCTGTCATTCAAATACTGCCACCTTATCACTGGAGGAGAACAACACGCGGGTCAGCTTTCTTCTACAATGACTTGCAACTTAACCCGTAGAAAGGTTTACCACAGTATTTGCATGCAATGCTTTGCTCATGGTTATACTTTGCATTTACCACAGGTTAACCTGGTTTGCCATGCTTTTTCATATGCTTGAACATATGAAACATATGCTTTGTCTCTGCTTTTATCATGCTTTCACTGTGCTTTATTACACTTTGCAATGCTTCTACTATGGTAAACTTTTATAAAGGAAGTTCTTAATCATGTTTGTTATAAACATTTGCACATTATATATTAAGGAGTGCATTTTAAGACCCGTTGAGAATAAAGGATAAAGATTTGACTATATTGGAATTGATATTTAATTTACTGTATATTATTGCTGCTGCTGTGGGAATTTTACAAAACAATTAAAATAAAGTTATAATGGTGTTTGAAAATATAAAAATACCATATTTACTCAATTTAAGTTACATTTTTGGATGAATAAATGTTCACATTTGGGGGGAGTGACATGGATTCTGTGTTTTTCGGTTTGGGCACCAGTTTAAATTTGCACATGTCGATTATTCTGGCTTGCTTGAACGAGAGCTTCTGTCCACACAGTAATGTCCACTACAGTAATTACCCTGCCCCTGTGCATTTGTATTTTGTATTGTGATTTAACAGCGTGGATGGGAAGCCCCATCCACATTAAAAACCTCGTGCAGAAGGTGACCATCTCCCGAGTTAATTCATTGTTTAATTGACCATCGAGTTCATTCACCTCAGATGACACTGCTGCATGGGACGCCAGGCACACCGTATCCTAGCAACCTGCGCAGCGCCGGGGGAACTCGAGTTAGAGACTGAAGCCAAAAATATCGAATGCTTCCATAATGCTTATCAAACAGACGGTAAGAAGCCAGACAGAGGAAGTGTGTTACTGTATTTGAAATTGAAAAACCAAACGTTTTCTATTTGTTTTCAGAGGTCAAATAAAATATAAAATACAGTTCAGTTATTGGAAGGATATTTTTCCAGGTCAACTGCATATAGCCCAGCGTTCTTCAATTGGCGTCTCGCGGGTCAAATCCAGTCCGCAAGAGCCTTCCGTCTGGCCCGTGGGATGTCAGCTGCAGTGCTGCCAACTGGGTGTTTTATTCGCAAAATGTAGCTGTTTTTAATTACACTTTACAGAGAAATGATGCTAAGCGGGTTGTCGGTTTTGGGCGGTTTTAGTAAAACGCTGTGTTTTTTTTAAACATGAAATCTCTGCCATGATTGACACAACATGATTAATAACACATTGTAACAGGGCGAGGTGCCCTGTACATTGTTTTGTTTATTTATTTTAGAGCGGGGTCCCCCTCCGCCCCTGTGTTTATGTTGTATTGTTTATTTATTTTTACTGTATTATATTTATGACGGCGAAGCGCCAGTTGTTGTGTATTTTAAATGACGGCGTAGCCGTGTGTTATTGTTTAGTAACGTGGATGGGAAGCCCCATCCACGTGGTAATTAATAAACTCGTGCAGATTGTGGCCGAGGGGTAATGGAATAATTAATTGTAAGCTAGTTAAACCCCTCGGCCACGATATAAAAGCCTGCAGCTCTCGGCACTCGGGGTGGTTGGTGTGGTTGTTGTGAGAGCGAGAGCGAGAGCGAGAGCGACGTGAAAGAACATAGGAACAGTGAAGGCAATCTGCCCAGCCTGACCTTTGTTCGTATTTTTGTGTTCGAGATTTGTTTTGTTTAACCTTTTATTTTGCTCTGTGAGCACAGTTTGTTTTTGTTGAAATATTTGATTTATTTTTGTTATTTAAAAATAAACCGGCGCGAGCGCCTTTAAACTGCAGTACTTGCCTGGTGTCAGTATCCTTCCTGCTTCTGCCGTGACGTCACCGTTCAGTCACCCTACCACACGTGGTGTCCAGCGGGGATTACCAGCCTCCTGGACGCTGCAGAAGAGGGTACTGCAGTTTTTCGTTATTTTTTTTTATTACTTGTGGAGAAAGGAGAGTGAGGAGGAAGAAGGGAGGAAGGAGAATGGGAGGAAGAAGGTGGAAGCGCTGCAGACAGCAGCAGCTGCAACAGCAGGCACAGGAGGAGATCAGCTGGAAGCCCTCCTCCACAGCATAAGCCAGACATACTGTTGCTGTATCTGTGGGGAGCGGGGCATTTTCCAGTTAATTGCCCCTCCCTGAAGAGCGGAATTACACAGACCTGGAGAGGGAGTCGGTGGCCCACAGCCCAAGAGGGAGGAGACTGAGCGCCCACAGCCCAAGAGGGAGGAGTCGGTGCGCCCACAGCCCAAAAGGGGAAGGCCGAACATCCACAGCTCAGGTATCCGCCAGCAGAGGGAGCATGCCTGCTGGTTCCCGCCACCAGCAGAGGGTGAGTTCCTGCTGGTTCCGTCTCCATCACCGTGGGAGGACTGCGTGTCGCTCCCACCTCCGCCAGCAGGAGGTGAGTTCCTGCTGGTTCCACCTCTACCGCCCTGGGAGGACTGTGTGTCGCTCCCACCTCCGCCAGCAGAGGGAGAGTTCCTGCTGGTTCCACCTCCACTGCCCTGGGAGGACTGTGTGTCGCTCCCACCTCCGCCAGCAGAGGGAGAGTTCCTGCTGGTTCCACCTCCACCGTCCTGGGAGGACTGCGTGTCGCTTCCACCTCCGCCAGCAGAGGGAGAGTTCCTGCTGGTTCCACCTCCACCGCCCTGGGAGGACTGTGTGTCGCTCCCACCTCCGCCAGCAGAGGGAGAGTTCCTGCTGGTTCCACCTCCACCGTCCTGGGAGGACTGCGTGTCGCTTCCACCTCCGCCAGCAGAGGGAGAGTTCCTGCTGGTTCCACCTCCACCGCCCTGGGAGGACTGGGTGTCGCTCCCACCTCCGCCAGCAGAGGGTGAGTTCCTGCTGGTTCCACCTCCACCGCCCTGGGAGGACTGTGTGTCGCTCCCACCTCCGCCAGCAGAGGGAGAGTTCCTGCTGGTTCCACCTCCACCGTCCTGGGAGGACTGCGTGTCGCTTCCACCTCCGCCAGCAGAGGGAGAGTTCCTGCTGGTTCCACCTCCACCGCCCTGGGAGGACTGGGTGTCGCTCCCACCTCCGCCAGCAGAGGGTGAGTTCCTGCTGGTGCCATCTCCACCTCCATGGGAGGACGACGTGTCGCTCCCACCACCACCAGCAGGGGGAGCATGCCTGCTGGTTTCACGGCTGCAGCCTGAAGGGGAGGAGCCCCTGCCGCCTTGGCCGCCAGAAGGGGAGGAGCCCCTGCCGCCTTGGCCGCCAGAAGGGGAGGAGCTGCCTCTGCCACCACCACCACCACACGAGGGAGAGGAGCAGGAGCTGCCTCTGCCTCCACCACCACCACCTGAGGGAGAGGAGCAGGAGCTGCCTCTGCCTCCACCACCGCCCAAGGATGCCAGCCTCGCACCGCCCAAGGATGCCAGCCTCGCACCACCCAAGGATGCCAGCCTCGCACCACCCAAGGATGCCAGCCTCGCACCGCCCAAGGATGCCAGCCTCGCACCGCCCAGGGATGCCATGCCCGCTCCACTCAGGGATGCCACGCCTGGATCACCTGGGGCTGCCTGCTGCTCCGCATCGCCTGGGGCTGCCTTTTGCTTCGCACAGGGTGCAGGGTACGAGGGAGAAGTGGAGCTCCCGCTGCCGCCTCTATGGCCAGGGGCTCCCCTCCCGAAGTTCGCCTCCCGAGGGTCCGCTGCCGCCGCCGCCTCCCGAGGGTCCGCCGCTGCCGCCGCTGCCGCTTCCCGAGGGTCCGCCGCTGCCACGCCGTCGCCTCCCGAGGGTCCGCCGCTGCCGCCGCCGCCTCCCGAGGGTCCGCCGCCGCCGCCGCCGCCTCCCGAGGGTCCGCTGCCGCCGCCGTCGCCTCCCGAGGGTCCGCCGCTGCCTCCCGAGGGTCCGCTGCTGCTGCCGCCATCGCCTCCCGAGGGTCCGCTGCTGCCGCCGTCGCCTGGGGTCGCCAGGGATCCTGCTTCGCCTGGGGTCGTCGAGGGTCCTGCCGCCTGGGATCGCCGGGCTCCTCGCCTGGGGTCACTACACTGTGGCCGGAGCCCCATGAAGGGGAGCTGCCGGCCATGAAGAAAGGGGGAGGTCAGGAGACCAGCTTCCCAGCAGCATTTCCGTGGCAGGAAGCGCCAGGCCGGAGTCCCACGGAGGGGAACTGCCGCCATGAAGAAGGGGGAAGGTCAGGAGACCAGCTCCCGCAGCAGTTTCGCTGTCGGAATTGGGTGGCCGGAGCCCCACGGAGGGGAACTGCCGCCATGAAGAAGGGGGAAGGTCAGGAGACCAGCTCCCCGCAGCAGTTTCGCTGCCGGAATTGGGTGGCCGGAGCCCCACGGAGGGGAACTGCCGGCCATGAAGAAGGGGGAGGTCAGGAGACCAGCTCCCCAGCCGCACTTTCGCGGCAGGATAGTGTGTGGCTGAAGCCCCGGAAGAGGGAGCTGCCAGCCACGAAGAATTGGGGGTGCCAGAGATTCCACCATGGCCACCCCCAGAAACAACTTGCTTCCCTCTTCCGGACTTTGAGACTGAGGGGAGGTGGTCGTTAGCCATGTGTGCTGCACAGGGGATATGTAACAGGGCGAGGTGCCCTGTACATTGTTTTGTTTATTTATTTTAGAGCGGGGTCCCCTCCGCCCTGTGTTTATGTTGTATTGTTTATTTATTTTTACTGTATTATATTTATGACGGCGCGCCAGTTGTTGTGTATTTTAAAATGACGGCGTAGCCGTGTTATTGTTTAGTAACGTGGATGGGAAGCCCCATCCACGTGGTAATTAATAAACTCTGCAGATTGTGGCCGAGGGTAATGGAATAATTAATTGTAAGCTAGTTAAACCCCTCGCCACGATATAAAAAGCCTGCAGCTCGGCACTCGGGTGGTTGGTGGTTGTTGTGAGAGCAGAGCGAGAGCGAGCGTGAAAGAACATAGGAACAGTGAAGGCAATCTGCCCAGCCTGACCTTTGTTCGTATTTTTGTGTTCGAGATTTGTTTTGTTTAACCTTTTATTTTGCTCTGTGAGCACAGTTTGTTTTTGTTGAAATATTTGATTTATTTTGTTATTTAAAATAAACCGGCGCAGCCTTTTAAACTGCAGTACTTGCCTGGTGTCAGTATCCTTCCTGCTTCTGCCGTGACGTCACCGTTCAGTCACCCTGCCACACACATCCAATCAGAATCGGAGTAACACACACACATGTTATTTATTACATATCGTAAAAATGCCTTTCAACAAATTGAACTTTGTTTCAATACATGTCAGCAGATATATTATGAGCAGATTTAAAGCACTCTTGTTATAAGACGTTAGTGAGACCAGACCGTCATATAAAATGTATATTGTAATAGTAAAATCACTTTAATTTACCAGGTTTTAAATGTGCTTTTAAATCGTCCAAGTCTTTACTTTCTCGTTAAATGCAGAATGAAGAACGCTAAAACGAGAGCGCAACATTTTAATAAGTGACTAGTCTTTATTCATGTTTATACAATTATGAATAGCGATTGTAATAAAGTGTGTCCTGCATTTATTCTTTTTTAAATTCTAGATTAAATCGCTTATTAAAATGTTGCACCCTCGGTTGCATGCAGTTTCTTCATTCTCAGACCTGCCAACCTTGACATTTTTTTTTTGAGTAGCACTATTTCACGCGGACATCTCGGGGGGGTCCAGGGGGCTTCCCCCCAGAATTGTTTTAGGGTATAAAACAGCTAAATGCTACACTCTGGTGTGTTTTGAGTATGAATTTTTCAGTAAAAAAATAATGATATTAGCTATGATTGTTTCAGTTTAAATTTAATTTTGTTTACCTTAGTATACCTTTTTAATTCATACCAACTGAAAATTATTTCAAGTACAGAAAATAGCCATTTTTGTAGTATGTTTGTATTTTATTTACTGTCAAAACATAATAAATTGAAATGTATAAGCTTCTAAAAATAGATAAACAAAGCACTTTCAAAAAAGGAAAAAAAAACTTGTAAATAGTCACTGAATCAGCACCAAATGTAATAGCTATCCACAAAGTGAGTGTTTGGAACAGAAAGGAATCCAACAGGTCAGACTGCACTTTCAGATCTTGAATGTTTAGCTTCATAGGTGGCTGACTTGGCTTTCCTGAGCAAGGTGTCACTAAAGGTTTGTGTGTGACACACTTGCTGCTTCACTGACATCATGACTTTGTGCGTTACCAGTGAACTTAGCATGTCTGTGCTCAGGATGGCTCTGTGTTGGGTTTTGTTTTTGGTCACTAAGCTGAACACTCTTTCACAGTCAGCATTACTGTGGAAGATGACCAAAATGCTTAGCGCGGTAACATTACAGTAATGCCCGATTCTTTTGTTCTGGACAGAAATATAAAGTTTCCTTCTACAGGATTCCTGCTGATCCAGACAGGAGGGTAAAATGGATTTCAGCGATTAAAAGAGAATAAAGAAAAAACAAAAAAAGACTGGACCCATTTGTTTGTAGTGAGCGCTTCATAAAAAGTTAATATCAGTAAGCATGAATCTATTCAGTCTTGAACAAAGAAGACTACGCAGCGATCTGATTCAAGCATTCAAAATCCTAAAAGGTATAGACAATGTCGACCCAGGGGACTTTTTTGACCTGAAAAAAGAAACAAGGACCAGGGGTCACAAATGGAGATTAGATAAAGGGGCATTCAGAACAGAAAATAGGAGGTACTTTTTTACACAGAGAATTGTGAGGGTCTAGATCAGGGGTGGCAATAATTTTTGCAGGGGGGCCACTCCATGAATTTCGCTAAGTCATCACGGGCCGCAAATCTCTACTATATTAATTAAATTACCTCACCATCTATAAAGCAAACGTATATACCGATCCACAAAAAGGGAGACAAAACCGAACCAGGTAACTACAGACCAATAAGCCTGACTTCTATTATATGTAAAATTATGGAAACTATAATAAGATCTAAAATGGAAAATTACCTATATGGTAACAGTATCATGGGAGACAGCATGGTTTTAGGAAAGGGAGATCGTGTCTAACTAACCTGCTTGACTTTTTTGAGGATGCAACATTGACAATGGATAATTGCAAAGCATACAACATGGTTTATTTAGATTTCCAGATAAACACAGATAAACACAGAGTTTGAAGTGGCTACAAAAGTAATATCTTGTGTTCTTGACAACGCGGGCAACGTGTGCAGAGCAGTGTCTTTGCTTTCTGCAAGCGAGCGTGCTGTGTTACTTTTTGGTAGTGTGGCAAGTGTGAGCTGTGCAGGGCACAATATAAATCTCTGCATTCAGAAAAGCTCTGTGAGCTGTGCAGGGCACAATATAAATCTCTGCATTCAGAAAAGCTCTGTGAGCTGTGCAGGGCACAATATAAATCTCTGCATTCAAAAAAGCTCTGTGAGCTGTGTAGGGCACAATATAAATCTCTGCATTCATTAAAGTTTGGAGGATGTATGACAAGTCCATACGTGGCAGCAGATTTTAAAGAGAGTGAGTATTATTATTATTATTTATTTCTTAGCAGATGCCCTTATGCAGGGCGACTTACAATTGTTACACAATTGTACACAAGATATCACATTATTTTTACATACAATTTCCCATTTATACAGTTGGGTGTTTACTGGAGCAATCATCTAGGTAACGTACCTTGCTCAAGGGTACAGCAGCAGTGTCCCCCACCAGGGATTGAACCCACGACCCTCCGGTCAAGAGTCCAGAGCCCTAACCACTACTCCACACTGCTGCCAACAAGCGCTTTAAATAGGAAACAAACAGAAATGCTGAACACAGAAAAAGCACCACAGGTTAAAACAGGACATACAAACAAAGTGGAACACGGTTTATTATATGTTTGAACGCCTTCTTGAATTAAAATGGCCAGTTTTTGCTGTTTTGTCAAACCCAGGATTTGACCAAAAGTCTGACGCAGCTACTTTAGATCTCACGACTGAGCAGTGGAAGCTAATGTCTGTGATACTGCCTCTACTACAGCCATTCAAACTGGCTACAGTACTTTTGAGTGCAGAGAAAAACATTACTGCTAGTTCTTTGTACCCACTTGCAACAGGGATAAAACAGACTGAAGATCCTCATGAAGGGGAGACACCATCTTCAAGTTAAACTGATTTGCTAACTCCAGTTACACAGAGTTTGAGAGATAAGCTAGTGCGTAATTTGTCTCAGTGATTTTGTTTACATCAGCTGAATGACCTAAGTAATTACGTCATGCCGCTGCTTTTTGTGTCATTTCTTGACCCCACGATTTCACTATCTGGATTTCCTGATCCGAACAGGCCAAAGCCTGCGTGTCTGAAGCACTGTCTTCCAAAACTAGTGAGGCTGGTGGAGGACAACCTCGAACATGACAGAAATCGTGCCTGTACAAGTGAGTGCAGCACAGAGGACTTACCTGTTAAAAAGAAAACGAAGACCGAACAAGCAATGGAATTGTTACTTCGTGGATGGCAACAAACACACACTACTTCCAAGGAAACCTTAATCCAACAAGAGATGACGATGTATGCTTCTGAAACTCCATTAAAACATCAGTGAAGTTCCCCTGATTTGGTGGAAAAATAACCAGACACGCTTTCCCAACCTAGCAGCCTTGGCAAAGAGCATGTTAAGTATCCCTGCAACATCGGTTCAGCAAAGCAGGGAAACTGTGTTCTTCTTTGAAACCGGGGAATGTGGATGCCATAATATTTCGGAATAAAAACAGAAAATAAGCTCTGGAGAGAGCAGACTTTGTTACGCTGGACCTGTAAATAGTTTTTCTTGAGTTCCCTGTTGGAGGGCTAGACAAAGAAAGTAGGGGAGAGAGGAGGGGACAGAGAGGATGGAGGAGGGGAGAAAGAGAGGAGGGGAGACAGAGAGGAAGGGGCAGTGAGAGGAGGGAAGAGAGAGGGGACAGAGGAGGTGGAGAGAGAAATGGGGAGGCAGAGAGGAGAGGGGAGAGAGGAGGGGAGACAGAGAGGAGTGGTGAGACAGAGAAAGGAGGAGACAGAGAAAGTAGGGTGAGAGAAAGAAGGGGGAGAGAGGTGGGACAGAAAGAGGACCTGGACAGAGGCAGGCTGTATCACCAGATACAGGTGATTATATATACTGACAGAGGCTGTATCACCAGATACAGGTGATTATATACTGAACGTCTGTGTTCGTCAAAAATTGCAGTTGACAGAAATGAAAAATGCGTATCACAACGAGTTTTGCATTACACCAATATACTATAACGCCTTGCCTGAATTTGCACAACAGTTACTAAACTAGCAAAGTAATAATGCTTGATCTGTGTAATCAAAGGTAAAAAATGAAATGTTCGTGTTCGCCAGAAATTACATCATTGAAAAAAATGGAAATCCGCATCACGTCGTGTTCTGTCTTGCGCCGATTCACCGCGTTACCAGGAGCTGCGCGACAGCTTCAATAATAGCAAGTGGAAAAAGGGCTCAGTCAGATGTCAGTCTCAGGTGTTGTTTTGGATTTGGGAAGCGAGACAGAATCGGGATGGGTTTCTGTCTGCGATACCGATGCACTGACTTCATTCAAAAACACCCGCGGCCCAAAGAAAGCAACACATGACTACTGCAGTTTACCCAAACTATCTATCACAGAAGACCCGCTCTTATGTGGAAGCAACATGCCTTGTGTTTTCCAACACTGTCCCAACTTGCAAGGGAAATGTTATGTATACCAGTAACATTGACTCCAACAGAGAGGATATTTTCAGCAGTCGGTAACATACGAAGAAGCGAGCCAGCCTGAGAGGAGAGGTTGTGGATGCAACACACTGTTTCTAATAAAAACTGAATTTAAGAAATCAGTTTTCATTTACGCTTTGTTGTTAACCTGTTTTGTAATGTAATAAGTGAGCAACTCATTTATTTTATTTTTATTCAAAGACTCCTGTTCCACATTTCTTTGCGAACCAAGTAAATGTTTATTAACCCTTTGCGGTCCATTGTCGGACTGGGTCCGACATTGCAATTATTCCTATCCGGTCCATTGTCGGACCCTGTCCGACATCAAAAACGCAAAAACGGGTTTCTAGTCGTTTTGTCTCCGGAAAAAGCCGAGAAAACCATTCAATGGCTGAGTGTGAGCGACAGGAGCCGAGACAAGCCGATTAAAAAAGGCGCATCTCATGAATAGTCATACTTGCCCCTGGCATCAGATAGGGGCGGTCATAAGGAAACAAGCTGGTTGTTACTGTATCAGCGCACAGAGACTATCGCGGACATTTGCAGAGCTTTTTCGAGATGTTATAGTAATAAAATAATGACTTGGATTGCATTATTGAGGAGTTTGGTGATAAAACGAGTCATCAGGAGATGATTGATCGGTATGTACGACTATTATTATTATTATTATTTATTTCTTAGCATATGTGAAAGCGATAGCAAACGAAAGGGTGGGGCGGGGCTGGAGATGCCTAGTGAGTGCTTTGTTGATATGCAGGGCCATTTAAACCCGTTTGACTGTGGGAAAAAAAATACTTTTAAACAGCGCGTCTAAAATTAACTGCGCGTGTGAAAATAAAATTGGACCCGACAAGCCTGACGCACAATTAATAAATGGACTAGTTAAACTTAAATTTGACTCTTAGTTGTTTAATTAGCTTTAACAGCTACAATAGGCCTAAAGTACTTTGGTAATGTTAACCAACATGTGCCTTTGGACACTTTGTTAGGCTATTGAGAAGAAGCAACAATGGCATATACAGTGCCTATAGAAAGTCTACACCCAGTTTCAAAATGGTCACCTTTTGTTGCCTTATAACCTGCAATTAAAATGCATTAATAGTTTTTTTCCATTTATCTACACATCCTACCCCACAGCTTAAGTGAAAAAATATTCTAGCAATTTGTAGAAAATTAAAAATAAAAACTGAAATAGCTTGGTTGGATAAGTGTCCACCCCCTTGTAATAGCAATCCTAAATTAGCTCAGGTGTAACCAATCGCCTTCAAAATCACACACCAAGTTAAGTGGCCTCCACCTGTGTTAAATTGTAGTGATTCACATGATTTCAGGATAAATTCAGCTGTTCCTGTAGGTTCCCTCTGCTGGGTAGTGCATTTCAAAGCAAAGACTCAACCATGAGCACCAAGGCTTTCAAAAGAACTCTGGGACAAAGTTGTTGAAAGGCACAGATCAGGGATGGGTATAAAAAATATCAAAGGCCTTGAATATCCCTTGGAGCACGATCGAGGTGATTATTAAGAAGTGGAAGGTGTATGGCACCACCAAGACACTGCCTAGATCAGGCCGTCCCTCCAAACTGGATGACCGAACAAGAAGGAGACTGATCAGAGAGGCTACCAAGAGGCCAATGGCAACTTCGCCATAAAAGCCTGTAGCTCTTGCAAAGACTGGTCAAAGCATGCATGTGACAACAATATCCCAAGCACTCCACAAATCTGGCCTGTATGGTAGGGTGGCAAGAAGGAAGCCATTACTCAAGAAAGCCCACCTTGAAACCCGTTTTGAAGTATGCAAAAAAACTCGGGAGATTCTGTAGCCATGTGGCAAAAGGTTTTGTGGTCTGACGAAACTAAAATGGAACTTTTTGGCCTAAATTCAAAGCGTTATGTTTGGCACAAACCCAACACAGTGCATCACCCAAAGAACACCATCCCTACTGTGAAGCATGGTGGTGGCAGCATCATGTTATGGGGATGTTTCTCATCGGAAGGGACTGGGGCACTTGTCAGGATAGAAGGGAAAATGAATGGACAGAGAAGACCTTGAGGAAAACCTGCTGCCCTCTGCAAGAAAGCTGAAACTGGGACGGAAGTTCACCTTTCAGCATGACAACGACCCAAAGCACACAGCCAAATCTACACTGGAGTGGCTGAGGAACAAAAAGGTAAATGCCCTTGAGTGGCCCAGTCCGAGCCCCGACCTAAATCCAATCAAATTTGTGGCGTTACTTGAAGATTGCTGTCCATCAACGCTCCCCAAGGAACTTGACAGAGCTTGAACAGTTTTGTAAAGAAGAATGGTCAAATATTGCCAAATCTAGGTGTGCAAAGTTGGTAGAGACCTATCTCAACAGACTCACAGCTGTAATTGATGCCAAAGGTGCTTCCACCAAGTATTAACTCAGGGAGGTGGAGACTTATCCAAGTATGATCTTTCAGTTTTGTATTTTTAATATATAATATTTTCTCTAAAAACTTTTTTCCCCTTAACAGTGTGGAGTATGGTGTGTAGATAAGTGGAAAAAAATCCTCATTTAAATGAAACTCTGAGGCACTGACACAACAAAATGTGAAAAAAGTTCAAGGGGGGTGTAGAGTAGTCGTCCACATCGGTACAAACATTGGAAGAGACAGAACAAGATCCCTGCAAAACAAATTCAGGAGAGCTAGGAAGAAAATTAAAAGACAAGACCAAAACTGTTATTTTCTGGGATACTGCCGGCACCTTACAAAAGGACCATATGGACAGCTGGAAATACAAAATCAAAATGCATGGCTGAAATCGTGGTGCACACAGGAAGGCTTCATCTTTCTTGAACATTGGAGCACATTCTATAACAAGGACTATCTATATAGCCAGGACGGACTGCACTTAAACAGAAAAGGGAACCAATCTACTCGGAGAAAGGATCCTTCAGGAGGTTCAGAAGCATTTAAACAAGGGAAGGAGGGAGAAAACAAAAAAACAGAAGGGAGACCACATCAAAACAAGAACTCAGGTAAGACAGCCATTAAATGTATTTATCCAAATGCTAGAAGTCTCAGAAACAAAATGTTAGAACTTGAAGCTACTGCACAAACAAGTAACTACGATGTGATAGGTGTTACAGAAACTTGGTTATCTGCAGTGATGGAGACGAATATAATATTAGTGGGTATACACTGTATAGAAAAGACAGAAGTGATTTTTAAAACCGCAAAAGTAATGACTAAAGCTAAGGCTTACAATTTTAGAAAAGCAAACTATGAAGGTATGAAACAGAGACTAACAGAAGTAGATTTAGTAAAATAGAGAAAACATCCACAGAAAAAGGATGGCTGTTTTTAAAAATGTAGTACTAGAGGTGCAAAACAATTACATCCCAAAAGTAGACAAATCTAAATCTAAAACAAAATGGCCAAAATGGTTTAATAGATCATTTAAAAAAATATTCAGCGAAAAAGGCACTTTACAGAGCGTTTAAAAGGACCAAAACAAAGTACACAGAAAGAGTACTTGGAACTGCAAACACAAGTCAAAAAGGAAGTTAGAAAGGCCAAGAGAGAGATAGAAATCAACATTGCTAAGGGGGCTAAAACCAATTCCAAAATGTTTTTCCAATATTATAACAGCAAGAGAACATTCAAGGAGGAAGTTAAATGTCTAAAGCCCGCTGCACCCAGCCCGACTCATCTCAACTGGCCGTACAGAGTCTGGATGAGTCGTATCAGTGTGCGTGCCCTTAAAACCAAGATTATGCAGATTTCAGTCGGGATGTCTTCAGATTTGAAGATTGAACATGTTGAATCTTTTTCAGACGCAGTTTCGTTCAGATGTGATTAGTCTGTCTGTGTGCGGTGGTTGCCAACCAAGACTGACTGAGACCGATTAGTCATAAGGGTGTCAACCAATGGTGAAGCAGGTTTAAGTGACGTAGCTTGTCATGTAACTTGTCATACAAGATGGCGGAATATTGACAGCTTTAGTTCCACAGGTAAAAAATTATTCTTGAATTGCTCCGAGTGCCCCGAATTCAAAAATACCAGATATGTGCACATTTGAATTGTGTTTTTTTTAGGCGTTTACTAATCAAAGGTAAATTATCAATTTACCATTTTATTATCAATCTATTGGCAGCCTATATTTTCTTACTGCGCTAAAACAGAAGTAACCGGTGCGTCGATCTCCAATAGGTCATACATCACAAGCCCCTAGATCCACACGCTGAGAAAAACCCACCAAAGTCAAATAAAAAAATCAAAAAAGTGTAGTAGACAAGCTTACAAAAAGTCAAACACTGCCTGAAACGTTTGCACGGTGTAAATGGTCAATTAATTAATAGGCTAAGCGCTTCTTTTGGCCTCGCTGCGCTGTCTAATCAGCATACGATGCCATGCATAATATGAGGGTCACTATGTTGAGCTAAG
The DNA here is from genome assembly GCA_030684275.1 of Acipenser oxyrinchus oxyrinchus. Lineage (NCBI taxonomy): Eukaryota > Metazoa > Chordata > Actinopteri > Acipenseriformes > Acipenseridae > Acipenser > Acipenser oxyrinchus. The sequence goes on along the minus strand of CM060281.1, from coordinate 5,539,627 downwards.
TTATTATTATTTGTTTATTTAGCAGACGCCTTTATCCAAGGCTACTTACAGAGACTAGGGTGTGTGAACTATGCATCAGCTGCAGAGTCACTTACAACGTCTCACCCAAAAGACGGAGCACAAGGAGGTGAAGTGACTTGCTCAGGGTCACACAATGAGTCAGTGGCTGAGGTGGGATTTGAACCGGGGACCTCCGGGTTACAAGCCTGTTTCTTTAACCACTGGACCACACAGCCTCCTGAGTTAATACAAAATGTGTACAGGGCAGTATTAATTACATTTGCATATAGTAATCACCAGGATCTAGTTGTGGTCCGTCTAATTCAGTCTTAGCAGTGTGCGACACCCAGTCGGGAAAAACTCAATTGTGACGTAAAACCAAAACTGAGCACAGCTGATCGCAGAATCAGATGAGATGAGTTGGGATGGCTTGAGTCGGGCTGTGTGCAGCGGGCTTAAGAGACACAAATGGCAAAATCATAGACGAAGAAAAAAAATAGCAAATATACCAAATGATTACTTTTCACAGGTTTTTGCATGGTTTATTTAGATTTCCAGAAAGCTTTTGACAAAGTCCCACATAAAAGATTAATTCTCAAACTGAACGCAGTAGGGATTCAAGGAAATGCATGCACGTGGATTAGGGGGTGGTTAACATGTAGAAAACACTGATTAGAGGAGAAACCTCAAAATGGAGCGAGGTAACCAGTGGTGTACCACAGGGATCAGTATTAGGTCCTCTGCTATTCCTAATCTACATTAATGATTTAGATTCTGGTTTAGTAAGCAAACTTGTTAAATTTGCAGACGACACAAAAATAGGAGGAGTGACAAACACTGTTGCAGCAGCAAAGGGCATTCAAAATGATCTAGAGAGCATTCAGACCTGGGCAGACACATGGCAAATGACATTTAATAGAGAAAAGTGTAAAGTATTGCATGCAGGCAATAAAAATGTGCATTATAAATATCATATGGGAGATACTGAAATTGAAGAAGGAATCTATGAAAAAGACCTAGGAGTTTATGTTGACTCAGAAATGTCTTCATCTAGACAATGTGGGGAAGCTATAAAAAAAAGCCAACAAGATGCTTGGATATATTGTGAGAAGTGTTGAATTTAAATCAAGGGAAGTAATGTTAAAACTTTACAATGCATTAGTAAGACCTCATCTAGAATATTGGTTTTCAGTTCTGGTCACCTCTGGTTACAAAAAGGATATTGCTGCTCTAGAAAGAGTGCAAAGAAGAGCAACCAGAATTATCCCGGGTTTAAAAGGCATGTCGTATGCAGACAGGCTAAAAGAATTGAATCTATTCAGTCTTGAACAAAGAAGACTACGCGGTGATCTGATTCAAGCATTCAAAATCCTAAAAGGTTTCAACAAGGTCGACCCAGAGGACTTTTTGACCTGAAAAAAAACAAGGACCAGGGGTCACAAATGGAGATTAGATAAAAGGGGCATTCAGAACAGAAAATAGGAGGCACAGAGAATGGTGAGGGTCTGGAACCAACTCCCCAGTAATGTTGTTGAAGCTGACACCCTGGGATCCTTCAAGAAGCTGCTTGATGAGATTCTGGGATCAATAAGCTACTAACAACCAAATGAGCAAGATGGGCTGAATGGCCTCCTCTCATTTGTAAACTTTATGTTCTTATGTCCTCCCCTCCTGTCTCCCCCTCCCTCTCTCTGACTCGCCTCCTCTCTCTCCCCTTCTTTTACTCTTCCTCTCTGCCCACTCTTCTCTGTCCTCCCTCCTTTCTCTGTCTCCCGTGCTCCTCTGTCTCTCCTCTCCCTGTCCCCTTTCCCCTCTCTCTCCCCATCTATCTGTCTCCCCTCCACTCTGTCTCCCTCTTTTCTCTCTCCTCCTTCCTCTCTCTGTCTTCTCCCTCCTCTAAAAACTTTCTTATGTATAGGAGATGAAACTGACCCTGACAGCACAAGGCTCAGCATCAATGTGTATCATAATGGCACTATTAGGATTTAGGGAACCGAGGCCGCCTACAACTATTCAAGAAAGATTTCCAGAGCAGACACAGCCCCCTGCAGCCCCCAGCACCCCCCGCTCACCCCCAGACTGCCCAGCACCGTGCAGCACTTGAAGGAATGCCTCTCGCTGCTGGAGGTGGAGTTTGCAGATTTCAAGGAGCTCACCCTGACCAAGCTGACAGAGAACGACCTCATGCAGCAGATAAGAGACGAGGTGAGGCAGGTGAGGAACGAGGCCAGGGCTTCCATCAGGGAGCTAAGAGAGGAGCTGCAGGTCAAAGAGTGATGCAGAGACAGAGAGCAGCTACCTCAGAGTCACACCTCCCCCTCACCCGGCACAGCAACGCCACAGCCAGCCCAAGAACACGGGAGCTCCAGCAAGCAGGGCCAGTCTGACTGACACTGACACACACACACACACACACACACACACACCTCATCATCCCACACACATTGATCCAAACACACACCCCACTCCCCCAGCACACCCTGACAGAAACACTCCCCCCCCCCAACCGCTCACACACACTGCCTCAGAGACAGAGACTCCCTCGAGCAAACAGGCTTCTAAAATATACAGCTCCAAGGTAGCCATTCTTATCGACTCCAACGGGAAGTACCTGAACCAGCGAAGACTCTTCCCCAGATGCTGGTTGGCAAAATTCTGGTCGACCCTGAGAGACCCAGAGCACATTACCATCCACACTGACACCAACGACCTGGGCTCTCAGGGGGAAGATGTGGCAGAGTCGGTAAGGAGAGTAGCGGAGAAGGCCACAAAGGAGTTCCCTGGCGCGAAGATAGTGATCTCCACCCTGCTGCCCAGAGAGGACGTCCCCCAGCACACTATTCAGAGGATCAACAGTGAAATCTCCAGAGGCTGTGCCCTCCTGCCTAATGACGACCTGGCACACCACCCCGAGTACGCTGTACCTGTACGATCATGTGCACCTCGACCAGGAAGGCGCCAGGATCTTCGCAAAAAACTTGAAAGACACTCGAAACAGGAGCACACCGGACCACCACCAAGGACAGCGCAGCCCTGAGCTCATGAGGAGAACCCCGAGAACACCAGCATCCACAGCCTGGACACCGGCAGCATACACTGCACCCACACAGATCGACCCAGCACAGCCTAGAACAGCCCAGCAGGGCATCCAGCACAGCAACAGCAGCAGCTCCAGCACAGCACTCAGGCAGAGCAGCAGCAGCTCCAGCACAGCACTCAGGCAGAGCAGCAGCAGCTCCAGCACAGCACTCAGGCAGAGCAGCAGCAGCTCCAGCACAGCACTCAGGCAGGCAGCAGCAGCTCCAGCACAGCACTCAGGCAGAGCAGCAGCAGCTCCAGCACAGCACTCAGGCAGAGCAGCAGCAGCTCCAGCACAGCACTCAGGCAGAGCAGCAGCAGCTCCAGCACAGCTAGGCAGCGCTGTCTCCAAACCAGGGACCCTAGCCAGCTCTGAGATGGGGGAGATATGGCAACTCCTGAACTTCATTTTCAATACACCACACTCTAAATATATTGGAAGAGAAATGTACAACTAATAATAAGAAAATAATAATAATACGAATAAGAAAACACCTAGTAGTATATAACATGTTACTGATTTGTGTCCAATGTTTCTAACATAATATTATAGATGGATGTGGTTATTCTGCAGGAGCAATGGTGACATGCAGACGTGCCCACTCACTGTCCCTCAGGCTACCGGGAGATCATAGTGCCCTCTCTGAAACACAGCACAGTCTGGTGCGCCAGAGACTCAGGGGCATTACAGTGTGGTACAGAGGGGAGCTTCATGACTCTATTGAGCCAATAAAAATAGGAGGTCACACATATGGCTGAGAATCAGCAGTGATGTCATATCCTCACAGTCTGGTGGTTTCCTGTGTGCGGACAGTGTTGCTCCTCTGACTCCCCCTATTATAATGAGGACAGTTTTCAAACTCTTCACACAGAGATCTGCCACTTCCAGGCCCAGGGGAATGTGCTGCTCTGTGGAGATTTTAACTCCAGGACAGGACGACAGCCTGACTTCACTAACACACAGGGAAACAATCATATATTCAGACAGACCCCTCTATACCACACCCACAATATATCAATCAGAAATAGCCACGACAGTGTGGTGAACAAGAATGGGAGAGAACTACTGTATCTCTGTCAAGGTCTAGGTCTGTACATCATTAACGGCAGGATCAGAGGGGACTCTTTAGGAAGATGTACCTACAGCTCAGCTCTTGGTAACAGTGTGGTGGACTATGCCATCACTGACCTAGACCCCTCCTTTATTAATGCTAGAGCTGCCATAACAGTCTTTTGAACAGTTTTAGCAATTAAAAATGTAAATTTCTCTGTGATTGTGAATTTCTTGCGCATGTCCGTTCTTAAGTGTTACTAAATATTTGAATTAAATACCCATACAGTGTTTCAGCTGCAGAATCGTAAACATGAATAAGTTATAAGCACTTACTGCTTAAAACACCAGAGCAGCTTTTTAAACCGCATATTGAAATCAATGAAATATAGCTGACAATTTAGACTGGCCTTTGTAATACAATCAAAGTCATTGTGAAATAACTTATTATAATCCTGTTGAGTGCTTGAAACACTGATGAAAGTCATTCACACATCATAACATTATTATTATAAGCTCTCTGCACAGATCAGTGACCATCGGGACTGATGCTGAACGAAAGTCAGAGACTGTTGCATTTTACAACGCAACGTAGTATCTTGTGGATGTACTTGACCAAATGGCAAGGCAGTATTCTGTCAAAGGTGGTTCTCGCAGGTGGCCTGTGGCTGTTTTTTTTTTTTTTATAATGTTTTGGACCTGGCTTTTGTTTTGTACAAGGAGTGCACCGGGAACACAATCTCCCGGACAGACTTCATTCTGCAGCTAGCCCTGGAGCTACGGCAGAAACATTTTGATCAAAGAAGCACAAGCCGGCTTGCAAATGCCCCTCAACCTTCAGCCAGCGCAGCGCCCACTGGCACACGGAAGAAAAGACAGTGCCAGGTTGCTAAATGCAACAGAAACAAAACTTTGGATGTCCGCGCCCGTTGTGCAAAGGCCGGCTGTGGTACATTATTATTATTTATTTCTTAGCAGACGCCCTTATCCAGGGCGACTAACAATTGTTACAAGATATCACCTTATTTTTTTAAATTTTTTTTTACATACAATTACCCATTTATACAGTTGGGTTTTTACTTGTACCTTGCTCAAGGGTACAACAGCAGTGACCCCACCTGGGATTGAACCCACGACCCTCCAGTCAAGAGTCCAGAGCCCTAACCACTACTCCACACTGCTGGCCATACATGCACTGGTAAAGTTGAAAAGTGTGTTTTCTGTGTAGATTGTACTAACTAGACAACTGTAATAGATGTGCCTTTGAACTCTGTTTCCCTCAAAGCGCATTCACATCACGTAAGTTACGTTATATTTTTGTTTTATGCTATTTTTATAACTAGTTATTTATTTTTTATAATTTTGTATGTGCATACAGCTTTCTACACCTGTTTACACAGTAGTTTATTGTGTAATGTATTTTATTATAGTTTTTCATATTTATGTATATTTGCTCTTTTCGAAAAAAAAGAAAAAGAAAGTTTAATTTTCAATGTATTGTAAAAGAACCGCACCCACTCGGGTTCGTTGCCCCTTTAACAACAGACCCAGGACACAAGAAATGAATTTTCACTGCGCTGACGCGCTATTTTTAACAAATAAAACACCTAGCTCTTTTTCAAGCACTAACACACCGACGGGAACCTAACTAAAAACAGGACAGCTAAGCTGTTTCCCTGTCACAAAACCCAAAACAAAATAAACACGGTTTTCACACAACACTCACAGGTTTCACTATACCTTACTTCTTTGTACGGCTGCACACACTCGCAAGCCGGCTCTTCACACAGCAGCCCTGTGCATACTGGCTGTTTTCTTTTTATACCTGGCAGCTGGCCTCAATTTACAATAACAAGGCCAACTGCCAGAACAATTAACAAATGAAATTAAACAATTAACAATAAAACAATTAAACTAAATGTGCCTACGCACACGTCTTCTGCAGGGAGGTTTTTAACCCCTTCCCTGCTGTGTTACAGTATGTACAGCGTTTTTGCTGGGCAGATGTTATATATGATGTTCATAAATACAAATATTAAGTTGTAGACGAATGTTTGTTTTTCATATCGAAGCTGTTTTAAAATAGACGTCAAATTAACTGCTGCGGCGATTGTAACTAGTCCGAAATTTCGGCGTGTCTAGTCAGAAATTTCTAGTGTTAATGCATTCACTGTCAGATCTCAACCCCCCCCTGTCAGACCACAGCCAAATCATTCTGTTTATAAAAAGAACAGAGCAGCCTAACAGCACACAGACACAGCCCTGTAAGCTGTACAAAATGTAAAATATGTTTTACAGTATGTGGCTAAGTACCTGTTTGTAAATATTTTAAATGTTTTGTAAGCAATGTTTCCTGATGACTAAATTTGATTTTTTTTTTAAATTAACATGTTTATTGTTTTTAAAGATTTCAGTTAGCATAACTGAATTACTAGCACCACATTTTTCAATACTACACAGTCGTTGGTTGCAGAACATTGACACAAAAGCGTTTCTAAAAGGTCAATAATGTGAACACCACGAGGTCGGTCGGCCACTTTGGCATCTTAAAACACCACATTTTAATAGCTGACCGTCACAAACTGGACATTCTCCTAACAAACTCAAACAAACTCAAATAACACATTTATTTTGTTTTGGCTTTTTTCATTTCAAAATGTTGTCGCCGCTAGCATCTTAACTAAAATAGTTGTAACAAACTCTTGAGCTTGTCTAAATGATATACTGTAACATGAACAGCAAACATGGATTTATTTTTTTCTTCATTTCAGCACTTTGTAAATGTTTTCATCTTGACTAAAATAATTGTAAAATTAAAGAATATAACAAACACACACAGAGAGAGAGAGAGAGAGAGAGAGAGAGAGAGAGAGAGAGAGAGAGAGAGAGAGAGAGAGAGCAAACTTTTGTTTTTAATTTCAGGGCTTTCAAACTTTGGCTTTCATTTCCAGGAACAAAACTGAAGTGTAAGGGCAACAAAAGTGAATAGTTTTACAGTGTGTGCCCCAAGTAGGCCTTTACCTGTTGTCAATATTTTGAAAATGTTTTGTAAACAATGTTTTCTGATAAATAAAATGTGTTCATGGTTTTTTAATTTCAGTAGAAAGCACTTTAATGGTAACACTCAAATGGTTTTCAAATGCTTTGTCATCGGAATCTTTTTCAGTTCAGAAAAGCTTTGATCACTGTGTATTTTCTTAGTCCCCTTGTAACAAACCCAATCCTTAAGCAACGTCCAATAACTAGTATTTTGACGGAAATACAAATAAACTACCCTGAACAATATAAACTCTCCAAAGCAGTAGGATTGAGCGACAGAACCAAGAAATTGCTGGGTAAGTCAGGATTGTTTACAACACATAGAAACTAGGAAGAAAATTAAACCAGAAGGCAACACCAGAATTCAAATAGCAGATGTTATTGAATATGCGTGGAATATTATACTTTCAGACAGATGTATCAAACATTTGGTGTACATGGGTTTTAATCAGACAGCATTTGGACCAGTCAAAATGTTTACCAGAACACACATTAATACCAGTCATATAAGACAGATCAAGCTTTCAGCAATGTACAGCCTAACATGCCCACGTTGATTAAAGTGTTCACCAATGAGTCCATCCGGCAGTCCTTATAGAACAAAATGTCCATGAAACAACAACAACAACAACAACAACAACAACCACCACCAATACTTTAAAAGTCCCAAGCTGTTATATCAGGTCCATATTGAAAATGCAGTTGAGCCAGAACAGTTTAAAACACAAAACAAAAAAACCAAAATGAGACTTCTGAACGGGGTGCTTGTTAAACCCCGATAAATAAACAAACAAACAAAATAATAATCCCAAACAGTCAGAACAAACCAGATAATCCAGCAGCAAAAAATAAGATTCCTCCCCATGAGGGGCTCTCACCCAGTTCTTCCTTGATCCTGTCGAGCTTGGAGTTTCCAACCAGGTAAGGAGACAAAAAGTGATGATTTGGATAATAAATGGATTAGTCACCGCTGTTGCTCTTAGGATAAAAATAAACCATTTGGATGATGTGGATAGTTTCAATTGGGCAGGAGATTAGATAACTGGTTACTTTCAAACTGGAAAATGGCAGATTAGAAAAAATACACTGTTTCTAACAACCAAAAGATTATTGCTTCCCGGTCTTTCCTTTACAGACCAGCAACCTTCATCCAAAAAAAACAACCCTGCTCCTTCCTCCAAACACTCTGCATCCACAAAAACCACACCCGAAAAAGAATCACCCCAGAAAAAGAAACCACATCCTTCCTAGGAAGTAATAGCCTTATTTAAAGAGCTCCCAATTAAGATACTTAAAGACATAATGTTAAAACAACAAGAGAGAGACCAGTGCAGAGATAAACCCCTTACCAAAACTGACAGTAAATTAATAGAGCTTCACCTAATTTTACCTTATGAATCTGAAAGGCCCATTTTAGAAACAAGGACAAAATTACTTATTTAGCAATTGAATAGAGAATTAACTTAACCTGGCCAGGTATTCTGATACTCAATTAAGAGCAACAGGCAGCAAATTACTTATGCTGCATTCATGTAGCTAGTGCTACACCCTCTAACAATTCCCAGTCACGACATCCACGGTCTTCTACAACCTGAAACACTGCCTGCAAAACAAAGAGTGTTAGCCTAGTTGTTTAAGTCGATCTACACTTTTCAGTGCTTCTCAATACATATTTCAGTACTACTAAATGCATGTGTGCACCGCCATCCATATTCCAAACAACTGTCAGGACTAAACGCAGTCTGTCTCAGCCAGCAGCTTTGTATGACAGATAACTGACATTCTACATGCCCTGTGCTAAGAACTCCCCAACAATTATTTATCGCAATTGCATTGCCGATTCTCTTGTGAAACTGGCTGGACAACCTCTAGATATCTGCACAGGACACAGCAGGTTGGAGGCTTTGAAATGCGCTGTCCACTTCTTTAGCTGTCTTGCTTGTCAAAGGGCTAGCCCCTGCATCCTTAGACAGCGCAGCTATACACGTTAAAATGTAACCTAAAACCATCGTTGAAGTTTGAATACCAGCACATCTCTAGTTCATTTTGCCATTGCGACTCAGTCAGCAACCACCGTTCTGTTTCTCTTGAAAAATGCTCCCTATTTGGTTTATGCATCATGTAAGCGTACTGGTCTGTGAACCAATTCTGTTAACAAATGTGACACTTATTTTCTTTATTCAGACACCCTGCTGTTCTGAGCACTTTTTAACAGCCTATATCTGGAATAGTTTTTCATGCAGTTTTCTGTAAATACATAACAGTCCTATGTATGGAAAATACTTTTTAAACGGGAGTGACATACTGTGTAACGAGAAGTATTCTATATCATTATTGAGAGGGGCTATCTATACGATAAATGACTGTTTTTTAAATTTATTTAACACAAACACCAACACTGCCAATTCTTGTTTTAATAAACTTATAAATTGTTTACCATTCCCCTCTTTGAAACTGTTCTCATTCTACCTAAAGGAATTACAGCAAACTCTTGTACAGCATCTTAAAATAAAACACACCAGTCACTTATCGCCTATAGCCTATCACCACAGACCAGTGTAATCCCCAGCCCCTCGTCCATGAGGGGGGCCTGGCGCTTGTACAATTGTCTCTCAGTTTGCCATGCTCACACAACAATAGACACAGCCTAAGTTTGTCACATTTTATTTTAAAACTGTTTTTTTGTTTTGTTTTAAGTAAATACGTTGTAACAAAGTTGGAAATTGTCTAAAATATGACCGCTGATAGTCAATGTTTGTAGCATTTTTTTTTGACGTTTTTAAGCTTTAAACTATATAAACTTAAATACACATTCATGATCCGTGCATTTCAGCATAAACACCAGGTTTCAAAGTGTTTAAATACGTGCCTAACGACTGTTTTGTTCAGTTGATAATCTTTCAGTCTGTAGTTTTGAAAACTTTTGTGTTCGATTACTTCTGCTTAAGCATACACCTAAACTGGTCATGCTAATAAAGCACTTTGAATTTGAACTTGAGAGGAGGGACAGAAAGAGGAGGGGGAGAGAGAAAGGAGGGGGAGACAGAGAGGAGGAGAGAGAGAGGAGGGAGAGAGAGATGAGGGGAGAGAGAGAGGAGGAGAGAGAGAGAGGAGGAGAGAGAAAGGAGGGAGAGAGAGAGGAGGGGAGAGAGAGAGGAGGGGAGAGAGGAGGGGAGAGAGAGAAAGGAGGGGAGAGAGAGGAGGGGAGAGAGAGAGGGGAGAGAGAGGAGGAGGAGAGAGAGGAGAGGAGAGAGAAAGGAGGGGAGAGAGAGAGGGAGAGAGAGAGGAGGGGAGAGAGAGGAGGGGAGAGAGAGGGGGAGAGAGAGAGGAGAGAGAGGAGGAGAGAGAGAAAGGAGGGAGAGAGAGAGGAGGGGAGAGAGAAGGAAGGGAGAGAGGGGGAGAGAGGAGAGGAGAGAGAGAGGAGGGAGAGAGGAGGAGAGAGGAGAGGAGGAGAGAGAGGGGAGAGAGAGAGGAGGGGAGAGAGAGGAGGGAGAGAGAGAGAGGAGAGGGAGAGAGAGGAGGGAGAGAGAGAGGAGGGGAGAGAGAGAGAGGAGAGAGAGAGAGGAGGGAGAGAAAGGAGGGAGAGAGAGGAGGGAGAGAAAGGAGGGAGAGGAGGGAGAGAGGAGGAGGGAGGAGGAGAGAGGAGGGAGAGAGAGGAGGAGAGAGAGAGGAGGAGGAGGAGAGAGAATGGAGGGGAGAGAGAAAGGAGGGGAGAGAGAGAGAGAGGAGGAGAAAGAGAGACTCCCAGAGAGAGCACAGAAGTAGAAAATGAGCTCTTAAACATTAGGGTTTTAGAAGTAGTAAAAGTCATAAATTGTGATTTTTGTTTGCATAAAATACTAGATGAAGGTTTACTGAAGACAAGGAGAACATTTTGAAAGAAAAATTATGAAAAGAAAAAGAAAATAAAAACTAAAGAAAGAAACCAAGCAGAAGATTGAGAAGAGAGAGACAGGAGCCAGAATAAAGCACAGAGACAGGAGGTAAGAATCTATATAATCAGCAAGATAAATACAAATACCAATCAAAAAATAATAATAATAATCAACAGCATCTGTAAGAAATCAGTATAGTTCCATACAAACTGCTGTGAGAAATTTAAAAAATGCAGAGTGAAGTGACAGTTGAAGAGGGACTCCCAACTGCCAGTGAAATGGATACATTTGAAAATGTAACAGTTTTTGACACACTGAGCAGCAAGGGCTGCTGAAGCATGGAGATTAAATACCCAGAGGAGCTGAGCTCTGCAAAGGCAAGAAAAAATTACAAAGACAGAGTGCTGAGAGAGTCCCCAGAGACTCTAATAGCAAACTACTCCACAGTGGACAACTGCAGGGTCAAGTGTAACATGCTGCTCTACACCGAGCACCCCAGCGCCTGGCACTCTGCGCTGTGCAGCACCTACTGCAACATCCGCAAGGGAGGCATCAGCAGAGGCAGGCAGCTGACCGTGTTCGAGGACAGTGATGCTGACAGCGTCATGCTCACTGTCAACATCTACCACAATGGAACTGTCATGGTGCAGGGCAGAGAGAGCAGCCTGGACCTGTTTGAACACAGCTTCCCAGCATTGAGAGAGCGTGTGGAGAGACAGAAGACAACACCAGAGCTTGCAAACCCCCAGCCTCTCCCCCCACCCCCAGCACAACCCAGCAGCCAGCCTCCCCACCCCCAGTACAGCCCTGTCACTGACTCCCTGTCACAAAGACGGCCGGAGTGGGTGACGTCAGACCAGAGCCAGGAAATCAATAAACAAAGACTTGGGGTTTTGATGAAGCTGAGCGCGTGATCACGCTCAGCATTTAATAATTTAACAGAACAGAAAATAAAAAGGTTGTACAAACAAACACAGGACACGGCACTTGCACCAAAAATAAATATATAAACAAAACGGACTAAACAGTAAGCAGACAGACAAACGGTGAGTGAAGCAAAACAAACGTTACGATCGATCTTTCTTTCTTTCTCTTTCTCCTCTCTCTCACCCGTTCTCCACTCACGAACACCCAACCACGAGTGAGTCAAACGTGCATCTATATATACTGTTGTGCTGGGATTCAATTACTAATTAATTATTCACTTGAATCCCAGCACGTGAATTAATTAAGTGCAACCCCGTGACACACATTATACTCATTTTATCTGCACGTGAAGTGATGTGCAATCCCGTGCCTAAATACAATTACATCTTTAAATACACGTGAAACACAGACCCGTTTATATCCCGTGTCCCAATGACTATACACCAACATTAACACACGCAACATACAACATATAACACACACATGCACACAGGGCGGGGCACATTGCCACATATACCCCCCTTGTGCAGCAGCACATGGCCTCAGCGGCCACCTCCCCTTAAAACCCAGCAGTCCAGGACAAAGTCTCGGGCTGGGAAGGGAGGCTTCAGTGGGCCCATGGCTGGCAATGTTGCCAGTAGCCAGGCTGCTACTGGCCATGCTGTCAGCAGACGTGCGGACAGCTCCCAGACTGACTCCTTCAGCCGGGGCAGTCCTGGCAGCGGAAAGGCTGCTTGTGTGGTCTCCTGACCTCCCCCCTTCTCTGGCAGCGAAACTGCTGCTGGGGTTGGTGGTCTCTGGACCTCCTCCCCCTTCTTCAAAGCCGGCAGCTCCCCTTGCGGGGGCTCCAGCCACAGTACTTCCGGCAGCGAAAGTGCTGCAGTGGGCGCAGGTCTCCTGACCTCCCCCACGATCTCTGGCAGCAAAAGTGCTGCAGTGGGAGCAGGTCTCCTGACCTCCCCACCTTCGCGTGGCGGCAGCTCCCCTTGGTGGGGTTCCGGCCACAGTACTTCCTGCTGCGATCGCGGAGCAACAGGCAGCCCCAGGCGTCGGAGCGGCTGGCAACCCCAGGCGTCGCGGAGCGACTGGCAACCCCAGGCGATGCGGGCGGCTGGCAACCCCAGGCGATGCGGAGCGGCTGGCAACCCCAGGCGATGCGGAGCGGCTGGCAACCCAGGCGATGCGGAGCGGCTGGCAACCCAGGCGATGCGGAGCGGCTGGCAACCCCAGGCGATGCGGAGCGGCTGGCAACCCCAGGCGATGCCAGACAGGCATCCTTAGGCGGCATGGCAAGCATCCTTGGCGAAGCGAGGCAGGCATCCTTGGGCTGCAGGCAGGCATCCTTGGGCGGCGAGGCAGGCATCCTTGGGCAAGCGAGGCAGGGAGTCAGGACAAGCTGGGGTGCGGTGTTGGCCCTCTTCTCGGCCTCTGCGGCCGGGCTGTTCTTCCCGTGCTTCCCTCAGCAGCCTATGCAAGGGCTGCTGAGGACCGCCAGCATCTAGTCCTGGTCCTTCTGGTGAAGGGAGAGGCAGCTCCTGCTCCTCTCCCCTGATGGTGATGGAGACAGAGACAGCTCCTGCTGCTCTGCTCCTGGCGGGGAGGTGGGAGCAGCGAGTAGTCTCCTGGCGACGAAGGTGGGAGCAGCGTGTAGTCTCCCTGGCGATGGAGGTGGGAGCAGCGTGTAGTCTCCTGGCGATGGAGGTGGAGCAGCGCAGTCTCCTGGCGATGGAGGTGGGAGCAGCGTGTAGTCTCCCCCTTTGCAGGGGACTGGTGCTGCTCTGCCTCTCTTGCAGGGGACTGGTGCAGCTCTGCCTCTCTTGCAGGGGACTGGTGCAGCTCTGCCTCTCTTGCAGGGGACTGGTGCAGCTCTGCCTCTCTTGCAGGGGACTGGTGCAGCTCTGCCTCTCTTGCAGGGGACTGGAGCAGCTCTGTCTTTCTTGCAGGGGACTGGTGCGGCTCTGCCTCTGAAGGGGAAACCAGCAGGCATTCTTCCTCTGCTGGTGGAGATGGGGACAGCAGGCATTTTCCCTCTGCCAGTGGAGATGGGGACAGCAGGCATTCTTCCTCTGCTGGTGGAGGTGGAACCAGCAGGCATTCTCCCGCTGCTGGCAGCTTGGGTCCTAGGGCTGTGGAAGCCCCGACTTCCCTCTCTTTGGGCTGTGGACGCACCGACTCCTCCCTTTTGGGCCGTGGACGCACCAACTCCTCCCTTTTGGGCTGTGGACGCACCGACTCCCCTCTTGGGCTGTGGACGCTCCCCCTCAGGCGTGGGACGTTCGGGCTCCTCCCACTCAGGCGTGGGGCGTTCGGGCTCCTCCCACTCAGGCGTGGGACGTTCGGGCTCCTCCCACTCAGGCGTGGGACGCTCGGGCTCCTCCGCTTGGGCTGTGGACGCTCGGGCTCCCCCGCTTGGGCTGTGGACGCTCAGGCTCCTCCCGCTTGGGCTGTGGACGCTCAGGCTCCTCCCGCTTGGGCTGTGGGCGCTCAGGCTCCTCTCCCTCCGGCTCCGGAGGCTGAAACCAGCAGGCATTCTTCCTCTGCTGGTGGAGATGGGAGCTGCATGTCGTCTCCCTTCAGCCCATTGAGGAGGCAGGTAGGCGTGGCTCCTCCCACTTGGAATGCAACCTGCTGGGGCAGTCCCATATCGGCAGCCAAGTAGTTAATCACCACGGCTGCGGGTTCACTGAAGGGCACTGGGTAGAAATGTTGTTCCCAGCGCTCCCAACGTTCCCCATCTCTGGCCCACAGCAGGTCAACAACCAGTGGGAGGTCCTCCCGCTCCACTCCGGGTCTGACACCCAGTCTAACATCTCCTCAGAGGACGGGAAAGGCTCTGTTTCCTCCCTCCTGGGCTCTGGAGACAAAACCAGCAGGCATTCTTCCTCTGCTGGTGGAGACTTGGGCGGTGGAGGCTCTGCCTTCCTCTTCCCCTTTCCCCTTCTCTGCCTCCTCCTCACCTTCCTCTCCTGGGCCTGTTCCTCCTCTCCCTCTTGGTAGGGGCAGCGCACCACCGGGTGCCTGAACTCCCCACAGGCAAGGCACCAGCCTTGGTCCGCTAGACCACCGAGGAGGACCTCCAGATCCTGGCAGCCATCTCTCCAGTTCCAGCCTTCCATTTTTTATATTTTTTTTAAAAATTTTTTTTGTTGTTGTTTTTGTTGGGTTTTTTTATTTATTTATTTTTTTAAACAACAAATTGCGGTTCCTGCTCTGGTCTGCGTCTAGGAGGCGCTGGTAATCCCACGATGACACCACGTGTGACAGGCTGGCTGCAGGGAGGAACTCAGACCAGAGAGAGAAACACACAGACAGACGGTGATGATGAGAGAAACTGAGTGCGATGGTTGCACTCAGCGTTTAATAACAAATAAATAAAAAGGTTTAACAAACAGAACACAAAACAGGACACGGCACTTGCGCCAAAAATAAATATATAAACAAAACGGACTGAACAGTAAACAGACAGACAAACGGTGAGTGAAGCAAAACAAACGTTACGATCGATCTTTCTTTCTTTCTTTCTTTCTTTCTTTCTCCTCTCTCTCTCACCCGTTCTCCACTCACGAACACCCAACCCTGAGTGAGTCAAACGTGCATCTATATATACTGTTGTGCTGGGATTCAATTACTAATTAATTATTCACTTGAATCCCAGCACGTGAATTAATTAAGTGCCACCCCGTGACACACATTATACTCATTTTATCTGCACGTGAAGTGATGTGCAATCCCGTGCCTAAATACAATTACATCTTTAAATACACGTGAAACACAGACCCGTTTATATCCCGTGTCCCAATGACTATACACCAACATTAACACACGCAACATACAACATATAACACACACATGCACACAGGGGCGGGGCACATTGCCACA
>CM060281.1:5504077-5523278 GCA_030684275.1 Acipenser oxyrinchus oxyrinchus | reverse complement strand
GTTTGTTATATTCTTTAATTTTACAATTATTTTAGTCAAGATGAAAACATTTACAAAGTGCTGAAATGAAGAAAAAATAAATCCATGTTTGCTGTTCATGTTACAGTATATCATTTAGACAAGCTCAAGAGTTTGTTACAACTATTTTAGTTAAGATGCTAGCGGCGACAACATTTTGAAATGAAAAAAGCCAAAACAAAATAAATGTGTTATTTGAGTTTGTTTGAGTTTGTTAGGAGAATGTCCAGTTTGTGACGGTCAGCTATTAAAATGTGGTGTTTTAAGATGCCAAAGTGGCCGACCGACCTCGTGGTGTTCACATTATTGACCTTTTAGAAGCGCTTTTGTGTCAATGTTCTGCAACCAACGACTGTGTAGTATTGAAAAATGTGGTGCTAGTAATTCAGTTATGCTAACTGAAATCTTTAAAAACAATAAACATGTTAATTTAAAAAAAAAAATCAAATTTAGTCATCAGGAAACATTGCTTACAAAACATTTAAAATATTTACAAACAGGTACTTAGCCACATACTGTAAAACATATTTTACATTTTGTACAGCTTACAGGGCTGTGTCTGTGTGCTGTTAGGCTGCTCTGTTCTTTTTATAAACAGAATGATTTGGCTGTGGTCTGACAGGGGGTTGAGATCTGACAGTGAATGCATTAACACTAGAAATTTCTGACTAGACACGCCGAAATTTCGGACTAGTTACAATCGCCACAGCAGTTAATTTGACGTCTATTTTAAAACAGCTTCGATATGAAAAACAAACATTCGTCTACAACTTAATATTTGTATTTATGAACATCATATATAACATCTGCACAGCAAAAACGCTGTACATACTGTAACACAGCAGGGAAGGGGTTAAAAACCTCCCTGCAGAAGACGTGTGCGTAGGCACATTTAGTTTAATTGTTTTATTGTTAATTGTTTAATTTCATTTGTTAATTGTTCTGGCAGTTGGCCTTGTTATTGTAAATTGAGGCCAGCTGCCAGGTATAAAAAGAAAACAGCCAGTATGCACAGGGCTGCTGTGTGAAGAGCCGACTGCAGTGTGTGCAGCCGTACAAAGAAGTAAGGTATAGTGAAACCTGTGAGTGTTGTGTGAAAACCGTGTTTATTTTGTTTTGGGTTTTGTGACAGGGAAACAGCTTAGCTGTCCTGTTTTTAGTTAGGTTCCCGTCGGTGTGTTAGTGCTTGAAAAAGAGTTAGGTGTTTTATTTGTTAAAAATAGCGCGTCAGCGCAGTGAAAATTCATTTCTTGTGTCCTGGGTCTGTTGTTAAAGGGGCAACGAACCCGAGTGGGTGCGGTTCTTTTACAATACATTGAAAATTAAACTTTCTTTTTCCTTTTTTTTGAAAAGAGCAAATATACATAAATATGAAAAACTATAATAAAATACATTACACAATAAACTACCGTGTAAACAGGTGTAGAAAGCTGTATGCACATACCAAATTATAAAAAATAAATAACTAGTTATAAAAATAGCATAAAACCAAAATATAACGTAACTTACGTGATGTGAATGCGCTTTGAGGGAAACAGAGTTCAAAGGCACATCTATTACAGTTGTCTAGTTAGTACAATCTACACAGAAAACACGCTTTTCAACTTTACCAGTGCATGTATGGCCAGCAGTGTGGAGTAGTGGTTAGGGCTCTGGACTCTTGACTGGAGGGTCGTGGGTTCAATCCCAGGTGGGGTCACTGCTGTTGTACCCTTGAGCAAGGTACAAGTAAAAACCCAACTGTATAAATGGGTAATTGTATGTAAAAAAATAAATAAATAAAATAAAAAAATAAGGTGATATCTTGTAACAATTGTAAGTCGCCCTGGATAAGGGCGTCTGCTAAGAAATAAATAATAATAATGTACCACAGCCGGCCTTTCACAACGTAGCGGACATCCAAAGTTTTGTTTCTGTTGCATTTAGCAACCTGGCACTGTCTTTTCTTCCGTGTGCCAGTGGAGCTGCGCTGGCTGAAGGTTGAGGGGCATTTGCAAGCCGGCTTGTGCTTCTTTGATCAAAATGTTTCTGCCGTAGCTCCAGGGCTAGCTGCAGAATGAAGTCTGTCCGGAGATTGTGTTCCCGGTGCACTCCTTGTACAAAACAAAAGCCAGGTCCAAAACATTATAAAAATAAAAAAAACAGCCACAGGCCACCTCGAGAACCACCTTTGACAGAATACTGCCTTGCCATTTGGTCAAGTACATCCACAAGATACTACGTTGCATTGTAAAATGCAACAGTCTCTGACTTTCGTTCAGCATCAGTCCCGATGGTCACTGATCTGTGGAGAGCTTATAATAATAATGTTATGATGTGTGAATGACTTTCATCAGTGTTTCAAGCACTCAACAGGATTATAATAAGTTATTTCACAATGACTTTGATTGTATTACAAAGGCCAGTCTAAATTGTCAGCTATATTTCATTGATTTCAATATGCGGTTTAAAAAGCTGCTCTGGTGTTTTAAGCAGTAAGTGCTTATAACTTATTCATGTTTACGATTCTGCAGCTGAAACACTGTATGGGTATTTAATTCAAATATTTAGTAACACTTAAGAACGGACATGCTCAAGAAATTCACAATCACAGAGAAATTTACATTTTTAATTGCTAAAACTGTTCAAAAGACTGTTATGGCAGCTCTAGCATTAATAAAGGAGGGGTCTAGGTCAGTGATGGCATAGTCCACCACACTGTTACCAAGAGCTGAGCTGTAGGTACATCTTCCTAAAGAGTCCCCTCTGATCCTGCCGTTAATGATGTACAGACCTAGACCTTGACAGAGATACAGTAGTTCTCTCCCATTCTTGTTCACCACACTGTCGTGGCTATTTCTGATTGATATATTGTGGGTGTGGTATAGAGGGGTCTGTCTGAATATATGATTGTTTCCCTGTGTGTTAGTGAAGTCAGGCTGTCGTCCTGTCCTGGAGTTAAAATCTCCACAGAGCAGCACATTCCCCTGGGCCTGGAAGTGGCAGATCTCTGTGTGAAGAGTTTGAAAACTTTCCTCATTATAATAGGGGAGTCAGAGGAGCAACACTGTCCGCACACAGGAAACCACCAGACTGTGAGGATATGACATCACTGCTGATTCTCAGCCATATGTGTGACCTCCTATTTTTATTGGCTCAATAGAGTCATGAAGCTCCCCTCTGTACCACACTGTAATGCCCCTGAGTCTCTGGTGCACCAGACTGTGCTGTGTTTCAGAGGGGCACTATGATCTCCGGTATCCTGAGGGACAGTGAGTGGGCACGTCTGCATGTCACCATTGCTCCTGCAGAATAACCACATCCATCTATAATATTATGTTAGAAACATTGCACACAAATCAGTAACATGTTATATACTACTAGGTGTTTTCTTATTCGTATTATTATTATTTTCTTATTATTAGTTGTACATTTCTCTTCCAATATATTTAGAGTGTGGTGTATTGAAAATGAAGTTCAGGAGTTGCCATATCTCCCCCATCTCAGAGCTGGCTAGGGTCCCTGGTTTGGAGACAGGCGCTGCCTAGCTGTGCTGGAGCTGCTGCTGCTCTGCCTGAGTGCTGTGCTGGAGCTGCTGCTGCTCTGCCTGAGTGCTGTGCTGGAGCTGCTGCTGCTCTGCCTGAGTGCTGTGCTGGAGCTGCTGCTGCTCTGCCTGAGTGCTGTGCTGGAGCTGCTGCTGCTCTGCCTGAGTGCTGTGCTGGAGCTGCTGCTGCTCTGCCTGAGTGCTGTGCTGGAGCTGCTGCTGCTCTGCCTGAGTGCTGTGCTGGAGCTGCTGCTGCTCTGCCTGAGTGCTGTGCTGGAGCTGCTGCTGCTGCCTGAGTGCTGTGCTGGAGCTGCTGCTGCTGGGTGCTGTGCTGGAGCTGCTGTGCTGGAGTGCTGTGCTGGAGTGCTGTGCTGCTGTAGCTGCGTGTCCAGGCTGTGCTGATGCTGGTGTTCTCGGGGTCTCCTCATGAGCTCAGGGCTGCGCTGTCCTTGGTGGTGGTCGGTGTGCTCCTGTTTCGAGTGTCTTTCAAGTTTTTGCGAAGATCCTGGCGCCTTCATGGTCGAGGTGCACATGATCGTACAGGTACAGCGTACTCGGGGTGGTGTGCCAGGTCGTCATTAGGCAGGAGGGCACAGCCTCTGGAGATTTCACTGTTGATCCTCTGAATAGTGTGCTGGGGACGTCCTCTCTGGGCAGCAGGGTGGAGATCACTATCTTCGGCCAGGGAACTCCTTTGTGGCCTTCTCCGCTACTCTCCTTACCGACTCTGCCACATCTTCCCCCTGAGAGCCCAGGTCGTTGGTGTCAGTGTGGATGGTAATGTGCTCTGGGTCTCTCAGGGTCGACCAGAATTTTGCCAACCAGCATCTGGGGAAGAGTCTTCGCTGGTTCAGGTACTTCCCGTTGGAGTCGATAAGAATGGCTACCTTGGAGCTGTATATTTTAGAAGCCTGTTTGCTCGAGGGAGTCTCTGTCTCTGAGGCAGTGTGTGTGAGCGGTTGGGGGAGTGTTTCTGTCAGGGTGTGCTGGGGAGTGGGGTGTGTGTTTGGATCAATGTGTGGGATGATGTGGTGTGTGTGTGTGTGTGTGTGTGTGTGTGTCAGTCAGTGTCAGTCAGACTGGCCCTGCTTGCTGGAGCTCCCGTGTTCTTGGGCTGGCTGTGGCGTTGCTGTGCGGGTGAGGGGAGGTGTGACTCTGAGGTAGCTGCTCTCTGTCTCTGCATCACTCTTTGACCTGCAGCTCCTCTCTTAGCTCCCTGATGGAAGCCCTGGCCTCGTTCCTCACCTGCCTCACCTCATCTCTTATCTGCTGCATGAGGTTGTTCTCTGTCAGCTTGGTCAGGGTGAGCTCCTTGAAATCTGCAAACTCCACCTCCAGCAGCGAGAGGCATTCCTTCAAGTGCTGCACGGTGCTGGGCAGTCTGGGGGTGAGCGGGGGTGCTGGGGGCTGCAGGGGCTGTGTCTGCTCTGGAAATCTTTCTTGAATAGTTGTAGGCGGCCTCAGTTCCCTAAATCCTAATAGTGCCATTATGATACACATTGATGCTGAGCCTTGTGCTGTCAGGGTCAGTTTCATCTCCTATACATAAGAAAGTTTTTAGAGGAGGGAGAAGACAGAGAGAGGAAGGAGGAGAGAGAAAGAGGAGACAGAGTGGAGGGAGACAGATAGATGGGGAGAGAGAGGGAAAGGGGACAGGGAGAGGAGAGACAGAGGAGCACGGAGACAGAGAAAGGAGGGAGGACAGAGAAGAGTGGGCAGAGAGGAAGAGTAAAAGAAGGGGAGAGAGGAGGCGAGTCAGAGAGAGGAGGGGAGACAGGAGGGGAGGACATAAGAACATAAAGTTTACAAATGAGAGGAGGCCATTCAGCCCATCTTGCTCGTTTGGTTGTTAGTAGCTTATTGATCCTAGAATCTCATCAAGCAGCTTCTTGAAGGATCCCAGGGTGTCAGCTTCAACAACATTACTGGGAGTTGGTTCCAGACCCACACAATTCTCTGTGTAAAAAGTGCCTCCTATTTTCTGTTCTGAATGCCCCTTTATCTAATCTCCATTTGTGACCCCTGGTCCTTGTTTTTTTCAGGTCAAAAAGTCCCTTGGTCGACATTGTCGAAACCTTTTAGGATTTTGAATGCTTGAATCAGATCACCGCGTAGTCTTCTTTGTTCAAGACTGAATAGATTCAATTCTTTTAGCCTGTCTGCATACGACATGCCTTTTAAACCCGGGATAATTCTGGTTGCTCTTCTTTGCACTCTTTCTAGAGCAGCAATATCCTTTTTGTAACCAGAGGTGACCAGAACTGAAAACCAATATTCTAGATGAGGTCTTACTAATGCATTGTAGAGTTTTAACATTACTTCCCTTGATTTAAATTCAACACTTTTCATAATATATCCAAGCATCTTGTTGGCTTTTTTATAGCTTCCCCACATTGTCTAGATGAAGACATTTCTGAGTCAACATAAACTCCTAGGTCTTTTTCATAGATTCCTTCTTCAATTTCAGTATCTCCCATATGATATTTATAATGCACATTTTTATTGCCTGCATGCAATACTTTACACTTTTCTCTATTAAATGTCATTTGCCATGTGTCTGCCCAGGTCTGAATGCTCTCTAGATCATTTTGAATGCCCTTTGCTGCTGCAACAGTGTTTGTCACTCCTCCTATTTTTGTGTCGCCTGCAAATTTAACAAGTTTGCTTACTAAACCAGAATCTAAATCATTAATGTAGATTAGGAATAGCAGAGGACCTAATACTGATCCCTGTGGTACACCACTGGTTACCTCGCTCCATTTTGAGGTTTCTCCTCTAATCAGTGTTTTCTACATGTTAACCACCCCTAATCCACGTGCATGCATTTCCTTGAATCCCTACTGCATTCAGTTTGAGAATTAATCTTTTATGTGGGACTTTGTCAAAAGCTTTCTGGAAATCTAAATAAACCATGCAAAAACCTGTGAAAAGTAATCATTTGGTATATTTGCTATTTTTTTTCTTCGTCTATGATTTTGCCATTTGTGTCTCTTAAGCCCGCTGCACACAGCCCGACTCAAGCCATCCCAACTCATCTCATCTGATTCTGCGATCAGCTGTGCTCAGTTTTGGTTTTACGTCACAATTGAGTTTTTCCCGACTGGGTGTCGCACACTGCTAAGACTGAATTAGACGGACCACAACTAGATCCTGGTGATTACTATATGCAAATGTAATTAATACTGCCCTGTACACATTTTGTATTAACTCAGGAGGCTGTGTGGTCCAGTGGTTAAAGAAACAGGCTTGTAACCCGGAGGTCCCCGGTTCAAATCCCACCTCAGCCACTGACTCATTGTGTGACCCTGAGCAAGTCACTTCACCTCCTTGTGCTCCGTCTTTTGGGTGAGACGTTGTAAGTGACTCTGCAGCTGATGCATAGTTCACACACCCTAGTCTCTGTAAGTAGCCTTGGATAAAGGCGTCTGCTAAATAAACAAATAATAATAACTTAGCTCAACATAGTGACCCTCATATTATGCATGGCATCGTATGCTGATTAGACAGCGCAGCGAGGCCAAAAGAAGCGCTTAGCCTATTAATTAATTGACCATTTACACCGTGCAAACGTTTCAGGCAGTGTTTGACTTTTTGTAAGCTTGTCTACTACACTTTTTTGATTTTTTTATTTGACTTTGGCGGTTTTTTTTCTCAGCGTGTGGATCTAGGGGCTTGTGATGTATGACCTATTGGAGATCGACGCACCGGTTACTTCTGTTTTAGCGCAGTAAGAAAATATAGGCTGCCAATAGATTGATAATAAAATGGTAAATTGATAATTTACCTTTGATTAGTAAACGCCTAAAAACCACAATTCAAATGTGCACATATCTGGTATTTTTGAATTCGGGGCACTCGGAGCAATTCAAGAATAATTTTTTACCTGTGGAACTAAAGCTGTCAATATTCCGCCATCTTGTATGACAAGTTACATGACAAGCTACGCCACTTAAACCTGCTTCACCATTGGTTGACACCCTTATGACTAATCGGTCTCAGTCAGTCTTGGTTGGCAACCACCGCACACAGACAGACTAATCACATCTGAACGAAACTGCGTCTGAAAAAGATTCAACATGTTCAGTCTTCAAATCTGAAGACATCCCGACTGAAATCTGCATAATCTTGGTTTTAAGGGCACTCGCACTGATACGACTCATCCAGACTCTGTACGGCCAGTTGAGATGAGTCGGGCTGGGTGCAGCGGGCTTTAGACATTTAACTTCCTCCTTGAATGTTCTCTTGCTGTTATAATATTGGAAAAACATTTTGGAATTGGTTTTAGCCCCCTTAGCAATGTTGATTTCTATCTCTCTCTTGGCCTTTCTAACTTCCTTTTTGACTTGTGTTTGCAGTTCCAAGTACTCTTTCTGTGTACTTTGTTTTTGGTCCTTTTTAAACGCTCTGTAAAGTGCCTTTTTTCGCTGAATATTTTTTTTAAATGATCTATTAAACCATTTTGGCCATTTTGTTTTAGATTTAGATTTGTCTACTTTTGGGATGTAATTGTTTTGCACCTCTAGTACTACATTTTTAAAAAACAGCCATCCTTTTTCTGTGGATGTTTTCTCTATTTTACTAAATCTACTTCTGTTAGTCTCTGTTTCATACCTTCATAGTTTGCTTTTCTAAAATTGTAAGCCTTAGCTTTAGTCATTACTTTTGCGGTTTTAAAAATCACTTCTGTCTTTTCTATACAGTGTATACCCACTAATATTATATTCGTCTCCATCACTCGCAGATAACCAAGTTTCTGTAACACCTATCACATCGTAGTTACTTGTTTGTGCAGTAGCTTCAAGTTCTAACATTTTGTTTCTGAGACTTCTAGCATTTGGATAAATACATTTAATGGCTGTCTTACCTGAGTTCTTGTTTTGATGTGGTCTCCTTCTGTTTTTTGTTTTCTCCCTCCTTCCCTTGTTTAAATGCTTCTGAACCTCCTGAAGGATCCTTTCTCCAGTAGATTGGTTCCCTTTTTGTTTAAGTGCAGTCCGTCCTGGCTATATAGATAGTCCTTGTTATAGAATGTGCTCCAATGTTCAAGAAAGATGAAGCCTTCCTGTGTGCACCACGATTTCAGCCATGCATTTTGATTTTGTATTTCCAGCTGTCCGTATGGTCCTTTTGTAAGGTGCCGCAGTATCCCAGAAAATAACAGTTTTGGTCTTGTCTTTTAATTTTCTTCCTAGCTCTCCTGAATTTGTTTTGCAGGGATCTTGTTCTGTCTCTTCCAATGTTTGTACCGATGTGGACGACTACTCTACACCCCCTTGAACTTTTTCACATTTTGTTGTGTCAGTGCCTCAGAGTTTCATGCATTTAAATGAGGATTTTTTCCACTTATCTACACACCATACTCCACACTGTTAAGGGGAAAAAGTTTTAGAGAAAGATTATATATTAAAAATACAAAACTGAAAGATCATAATTGGATAAGTCTCCACCTCCCTGAGTTAATACTTGGTGGAAGCACCTTTGGCATCAATTACAGCTGTGAGTCTGTTGAGATAGGTCTCTACCAACTTTGCACACCTAGATTTGGCAATATTTGACCATTCTTCTTTACAAAACTGTTCAAGCTCTGTCAAGTTCCTTGGGGAGCGTTGATGGACAGCAATCTTCAAGTAACGCCACAAATTTGATTGGATTTAGGTCGGGGCTCGGACTGGGCCACTCAAGGGCATTTACCTTTTGTTCCTCAGCCACTCCAGTGTAGATTTGGCTGTGTGCTTTGGGTCGTTGTCATGCTGAAAGGTGAACTTCCGTCCCAGTTTCAGCTTTCTTGCAGAGGGCAGCAGGTTTTCCTCAAGGTCTTCTCTGTCCATTCATTTTCCCTTCTATCCTGATAAGTGCCCCAGTCCCTTCTGATGAGAAACATCCCCATAACATGATGCTGCCACCACCATGCTTCACAGTAGGGATGGTGTTCTTTGGGTGATGCGCTGTGTTGGGTTTGTGCCAAACATAACGCTTTGAATTTAGGCCAAAAAGTTCCATTTTAGTTTCGTCAGACCACAAAACCTTTTGCCACATGGCTACAGAATCTCCCGAGGTTTTTTGCATACTTCAAAACGGGTTTCAAGGTGGGCTTTCTTGAGTAATGGCTTCCTTCTTGCCACCCTACCATACAGGCCAGATTTGTGGAGTGCTTGGGATATTGTTGTCACATGCATGCTTTGACCAGTCTTTGCAAGAGCTACAGGCTTTTATGGTGAAGTTGCCATTGGCCTCTTGGGAGCCTCTCTGATCAGTCTCCTTCTTGTTCGGTCATCCAGTTTGGAAGGACGGCCTGATCTAGGCAGTGTCTTGGTGGTGCCATACACCTTCCACTTCTTAATAATCACCTCGATCGTGCTCCAAGGGATATTCAAGGCCTTTGATATTTTTTATACCCATCCCTGATCTGTGCCTTTCAACAACTTTGTCCCAGAGTTCTTTTGAAAGCCTTGGTGCTCATGGTTGAGTCTTTGCTTTGAAATGTACTACCCAGCAGAGGGAACCTACAGGAACAGCTGAATTTATCCTGAAATCATGTGAATCACTACAATTTAACACAGGTGGAGGCCACTTAACTTGGTGTGTGATTTTGAAGGCGATTGGTTACACCTGAGCTAATTTAGGATTGCTATTACAAGGGGGGTGGACACTTATCCAACCAAGCTATTTCAGTTTTTATTTTTAATTTTCTACAAATTGCTAGAATATTTTTTCACTTAAGCTGTGGGGTAGGATGTGTAGATAAATGGAAAAAAAACTATTAATGCATTTTAATTGCAGGTTATAAGGCAACAAAAGGTGACCATTTTGAAACTGGGTGTAGACTTTCTATAGGCACTGTATATGCCATTGTTGCTTCTTCTCAATAGCCTAACAAAGTGTCCAAAGGCACATGTTGGTTAACATTACCAAAGTACTTTAGGCCTATTGTAGCTGTTAAAGCTAATTAAACAACTAAGAGTCAAATTTAAGTTTAACTAGTCCATTTATTAATTGTGCGTCAGGCTTGTCGGGTCCAATTTTATTTTCACACGCCAGTTAATTTTAGACGCTGTTTAAAAGTATTTTTTTCCCACAGTCAAACGGGTTTAAATGGCCCTGCATATCAACAAAGCACTCACTAGGCATCTCCAGCCCCGCCCACCCTTTCGTTTGCTATCGCTTTCACATATGCTAAGAAATAAATAATAATAATAATAATAGTCGTACATACCGATCAATCATCTCCTGATGACTCGCTTTATCACCAAACTCCTCAATAATGCAATCCAAGTCATTATTTTATTACTATAACATCTCGAAAAAGCTCTGCAAATGTCCGCGATAGTCTCTGTGCGCTGATACAGTAACAACCAGCTTGTTTCCTTATGACCGCCCTATCTGATGCCAGGGGCAAGTATGACTATTCATGAGATGCGCCTTTTTTAATCGGCTTGTCTCGGCTCCTGTCGCTCACACTCAGCCATTGAATGGTTTTCTCGGCTTTTTCCGGAGACAAAACGACTAGAAACCCGTTTTTGCGTTTTTGATGTCGGACAGGGTCCGACAATGGACCGGATAGGAATAATTGCAATGTCGGACCCAGTCCGACAATGGACCGCAAAGGGTTAATAAACATTTACTTGGTTCGCAAAGAAATGTGGAACAGGAGTCTTTGAATAAAAATAAAATAAATGAGTTGCTCACTTATTACATTACAAAACAGGTTAACAACAAAAGCGTAAATGAAAACTGATTTCTTAAATTCAGTTTTTTATTAGAAACAGTGTGTTGCATCCACAACCTCTCCTCTCAGGCTGGCTCGCTTCTTCGTATGTTACCGACTGCTGAAAATATCCTCTCTGTTGGAGTCAATGTTACTGGTATACATAACATTTCCCTTGCAAGTTGGGACAGTGTTGGAAAACACAAGGCATGTTGCTTCCACATAAGAGCGGGTCTTCTGTGATAGATAGTTTGGGTAAACTGCAGTAGTCATGTGTTGCTTTCTTTGGGCGCGGGTGTTTTTGAATGAAGTCAGTGCATCGGTATCGCAGACAGAAACCCATCCCGATTCTGTCTCGCTTCCCAAATCCAAAACAACACCTGAGACTGACATCTGACTGAGCCCTTTTTCCACTTGCTATTATTGAAGCTGTCGCGCAGCTCCTGGTAACGCGGTGAATCGGCGCAAGACAGAACACGTTGTGATGCGGATTTCCATTTTTTCAATGATGTAATTTCTGGCGAACACGAACATTTCATTTTTACCTTTGATTACACAGATCAAGCATTATTATTTTGCTAGTTTAGTAACTGTTGTGCAAATTCAGGCAAGGCGTTATAGTATATTGGTGTAATGCAAAACTTCGTGATTCGCATTTTCATTTCTGTCAACTGCAATTTTGGACGAACACAGGCGTTCAGTATATAATCACCTGTATCTGGTGATACAGCCTCCTGTCAGTATATAATCACCTGCATCTGGTGATACAGCCTCTGTCAGTATATATAATCACCTGTATCTGGTGATACAGCCTGCCTCTGTCCAGGTCCTCTTTCTGTCCCATCTCTCTCCCCCTTCTTTCTCTCACCCTACTTTCTCTGTCTCCTCCTCTCTCTGTCTCACCACTCCTCTCTGTCTCCCATCCTCTCTCCCCCTCTCCTCTCTGCCTCCCCATTTCTCTCTCCACCTCCTCTGTCCCCCTCTCTCTTCCCTCCTCTCACTGCCCCCTTCCTCTCTGTCTCCCCTCCTCTCTTTCTCCCCCTCCTCCATCCTCTCTCCCCCCTACTTTCTTTGTCTCGCCCCTCCAACAGGGAACTCAAGAAAAACTATTTACAGGTCCAACGTAACAAAGTCTGCTCTCTCTCCAGAGCTTATTTTCTGTTTTTATTCCGAAATATTATGGCATCCACATTCCCCGGTTTCAAAGAAGAACACAGTTTCCCTGCTTTGCTGAACACTCGCTCGCTCGGGACCGATGTTGCAGGGATACTTAACATGCTCTTTGCCAAGGCTGCTAGGTTGGGAAAGCGTGTCTGGTTATTTTCTAATCCCATGTGCATGCATTTCCTTGAATCCCTACTGCGTTCAGTTTGAGAATTAATCTTTTATGCGGGACTTTGTCAAAAGCTTTCTGGAAATCTAAATAAACCATGTTGTATGCTTTGCAATTATCCATTGTCAATGTTGCATCCTCAAAAAGTCAAGCAGGTTAGTTAGACACGATCTCCCTTTCCTAAAACCATGCTGACTGTCTCCCATGATACTGTTACCATATAGGTAATTTTCCATTTTAGATCTTATTATAGTTTCCATAATTTTACATATAATTGAAGTCAGGCTTATTGGTCTGTAGTTACCTGGTTCGGTTTTGTCTCCCTTTTGTGGATCGGTATATCGTTTGCTTTATACAATAGATGGTGAGGTAATTTAATTAATATAGTAGAGATGTGCGGCCCGTGATGACTTAGCGAAATTCATGGAGTGGCCCCCTGCAAAATTATTGCCACCCCTGATCCAGACCCTCACAATTCTCTGTGTAAAAAGTACCTCCTATTTTCTGTTCTGAATGCCCCTTTATCTAATCTCCATTTGTGACCCCTGGTCCTTGTTTCTTTTTTCAGGTCAAAAAAGTCCCCTGGGTCGACATTGTCTATACCTTTTAGGATTTTGAATGCTTGAATCAGATCACCACATAGTCTTCTTTGTTCAAGACTGAATAGATTCATGCTTACTGATATTAACTTTTTATGAAGCGCTCACTACAAACAAATGGGTCCAGTCTTTTTTTGTTTTTTCTTTATTCTCTTTTAATCTCTGAAATCCATTTTACCCTCCTGTCTGGATCAGCAGGAATCCTGTAGAAGGAAACTTTATATTTCTGTCCAGAACAAAAGAATCGGGCATTACTGTAATGTTACCGCGCTAGGCATTTTGGTCATCTTCCACAGTAATGCTGACTGTGAAAGAGTGTTCAGCTTGGTGACCAAAACCAAAACCCAACACAGAGCCATCCTGAGCACAGACATGCTAAGTTCACTGGTAACGCACAAAGTCATGATGTCAGCGAAGCAGCAAGTGTGTCACACACAAACCTTTAGTGACACCTTGCTCAGGAAAGCCAAGTCAGCCACCTATGAAGCTAAACATTCAAGATCTGAAAGTGCAGTCTGACCTGTTGGATTCCTTTCTGTTTCAAACACTCACTTTGTGGATAGCTATTATATTTGGTGCTGATTCAGTGACTATTTACAAGTTTTTTTTCCTTTTTTGAAAGTGCTTTGTTTCTCTGTTTTTAGAAGCTTATACATTTCAATTTATTATGTTTTGACAGTAAATAAAATACAAACATACTACAAAAATGGCTATTTTCTGTACTTGAAATAATTTTCAGTTGGTATAAATTAAAAAGGTATACTAAGGTAAACAAAATTAAATTTAAACTGAAACAATCATAGCTAATCTCATTATTTTTTTACTGAAAAATTCATACTCAAAACACACCAGAGTGTAGCATTTAGCTGTTTTATACCCTAAAACAATTCTGGGGAAGCCCCTGGACCCCCGAGATGTCAGCGTGAAAGAGTGCTACTCAAAAAAAATGTCAAGGTTGGCAGGTCTGAGAATGAAGAAACTGCATGCAACCGAGGGTGCAACATTTTAATAAGCGATTTAATCTAGAATTTAAAAAGAATAAATGCAGGACACACTTTATTACAATCGCTATTCGTAATTGTATAAACATGAATAAAGACTGGTCACTTATTAAAATGTTGCGCTCTCGTTTTAGCGTTCTTCATTCTGCATTTAATGAGAAAGTAAAGACTTGGACGATTTAAAAGCACATTTAAAACCTGGTAAATTAAAGTGATTTTACTATTATTACAATATACATTTTATATGACGGTCTGGTCTCACTAACGTCTTATAACAAGAGTGCTTTGAATCTGCTCATAATATATCTGCTGACATGTATTGAAGCGAAGTTCAATTTGTTGAAAGGCATTTTTACGATATGTAATCAATAACGTGTGTGTGTGTTACTCCGATTCTGATTGGATGTGTTATTAATCATGTTGTGTCAATCATGGCAGAGATTTCATGTTAAAAAAACAACACAGCGTTTTACTAAAACCGCCCAAAACCGACAACCAGCTTAGCATCATTTCTCTGTAAAGTGTAATTAAAAACAGCTACATTTTGCGAATAAAACACCCAGTTGGCAGCACTGCAGCTGACATCCCACGTGCCATACGGAAGGCTCTCGCGGACTGGATTTGACCCGCGAGACGCCAATTGAAGAGCGCTGGGCTATATGCAGTTGACCTGGAAAAATATCCTTCCAATAACTGAATTGTATTTTATATTTTATTTGACCTCTGAAAACAAATAGAAAACGTTTGGTTTTTCAATTTCAAATACAGTAACGCACTTCCTCTGTCTGGCTTCTTACCGTCTGCTTGATAAGCATTATGGAAGCATTCGATATTTTTGGCTTCAGTCTGTAACTCGAGTTCCCCCGGCGCTGCGCAGGTTGCTAGGATACGGTGTGCCTGGCGTCCCATGCAGCAGTGTCATCTGAGGTGAATGAACTCGATGGTCAATTAAACAATGAATTAACTCGGGAGATGGGGCTTCCTATCCACGCTGTTAAATCACAATACAAAATACAAATGCACAGGGGCAGGGTAATTACTGTAGTGGACATTACTGTGTGGACAGAAGCTCTCGTTCAAGCAAGCCAGAATAATCGACATGTGCAAATTTAAACTGGTGCCCAAACCGAAAAACACAGAATCCAAGTCACTCCCCCTAAATGTGAACATTTATTCATCCAAAAATGTAACTTAGATTGAGTAAATATGGTATTTTTATATTTTCAAACACCATTATAACTTTATTTGAATTGTTTTGTAAAATTCCCACAGCAGCAGCAATAATATACAGTAAATTAAATATCAATTCCAATATAGTCAAATCTTTATCCTTTATTCTCATCGGGTCTTAAAAATGCACTCCTTAATATATAATGTGCAAATGTTTATAACAAACATGATATAACAAATGTTTATAAAAGTTTACCATAGTAGAAGCATTGCAAAGTGTAATAAAGCACAGTGAAAGCATGATCAAAGCAGAGACAAAGCATATGTTTCATATGTTCAAGCATATGAAAAAGCATAGCAAACCAGGTTAACCTGTGGTAAATGCAAAGTATATGAGCAAAGCATTGCATGCAAATACTGTGGTAAACCTTTCTATGGGTTAAGTTGCAAGTCATTGTAGAATAAAGCTGACCAGCGTGTTGTTCTCCTCCAGTGATAAGGTGGCAGTATTTGAATGACAGGAGCAAGTTTTGATTCCTGCAGTGTTTTGAAATCAAATCTGTTATTTTTAAGTTGCACTTTGATGGCTGGCTCTCCTCCCCTCTCTTCTACTCCTAAACTTGATTTATTCTCCCCCTCCCCCTCTTTCTCTATCCCCACCCCTCTGTCTCCCCTTTTCTCCCTCTTCCTCTCTCCTCTCTTTCTCTATCCCTGCCCCTCTGTCTCCCCTTTCTGAACTTGTCTCTCATAATCTTCTTTCCTCTCCCGTCCTCTCTTCTCCTCACCTCCCTCTTTCAGTTGCCCTTCTCCCCCTCCCTTCCTTAGAGTTGTTCTCCCCCTCCCCCTTTCTTCCCTCTCACACTGAGTTGTCCCCCCTCTCCCTCCTCGCAAGCTGTGCTGATCTTCTCCTCTTGTCTCCTAATCTCTGCAGGCTGGAGGAATGTGATCTCACATCTGGATGTTGTAAGGCTCTCGCCTCTGCTCTCCGTACAAACCACTCAAACCTGACAGTGCTGCATCTGAGCAGCAATGACAAGCTGGGTGATTCAGGAGTGAGACTGCTGCGTGCTGCACTGAAGGATCCAAACTGTAAATTACAGACACTGAAGTAAGTAAACACTCTGGGTGTTTGTGTGAATATTGTATCACTGACGCAGACAGATTACATCTTCTGTCCTCCTCTCCTCTCTCATCTCCACCCCCTCTTGCTTTGTTTCATCAGTTTAATAGAACATCTTGTTTTGTTGTTTTCTAATAACACTTCACTAAGACCTGGGGCCGTATTCCTGAAAGTCTTCTTAAGAAGAAATCATCCTTTTATTGTTTTCCAGCACCTCCTTGTAAACGAGGCCTCGGTCTGAAAGGGTAAATCTCCTGGTTAAATAATTAATAAAATAATAAAACAGACAAAACCTGATGAAGTTCTTAAGAAGATATTGAGGATCTTCCTGAGATCCTTCAAGTGCAATTCTTCACAATATCTTCAATTTCTTCTTCAGAACCTCTTTAATGTCATCTTAAGAAAACAGTTCTTGAAGTTTTAATGCCCCTCCTCTCTCCCCTCCTCTCTCTCCCCCCTCCTCTCTCTCTCCCCTCCTCTCTCTCCCCTCCTTTCTCTCTCCCCCTCCTCTCTCTCCCCTCCTCTCTCTCTCCTCCTCTCTCTCCCTCCTTTCTCTCTCCCCTCCTTTCTCTCTTCCCCACCTCTCTCAGTCTTCCCCTCCTCTCTCTCCCCTCCTTTCTGTCTCCTCCTCTCTGTCTCCCCCTCCTTTTCTCTCTCCCCTCCTTTCTCTCTCCCCCTCCTTTCTCTCTCCCCCTCCTCTCTGTCTCCCCCTCCTCTCTCTCCCCCTCCTTTCTGTCTTCTCCCTCTCTGTCTCTCCAGTGGCAGTTGGCTCGGAATCATCAATGTCACAGTTTCTGCAGCCAGCCTGCAGGGATCGGGGTTTCCTCCTTTTCAAACTGTTATCTTCCATCTCAGGCCTTAATTCTTACAAAAGATGTATTTTTACTTCTTAAACAAATTTTAAAATACATTTCCTTGTCCTTACTGTAGATTAGATGTAGAAAGCAGACCGCTATCTTCCTGCTTCAGTATTTGATGTGGTGTTTTGTTTGTCCTGTACACTGCACTCTTTCTTATGTGTGCTGTCTTCTCAGTTAAAAGTAGTAAAAAACTCTTCCTGGGATTTTATGTATACCAAGCATCAAAAGAAATGTATCACTGTTATAACAGATTTATTTAAATAAAATAAATTATGGACATTGACAAAATATTTTTGGTTTCTTTTTAATCACTCGATCATACATCCTAAACCATGACACGCTTGGGTGACTATGATTGAAGCATATGTACTTAATCACCTAATTAGTGAGACAGTTGATTGGACACTGGATATGGAGTGATTTCAGCTGTTGAATTGCAAGCTTGAATAACAGCAATAAAGAAAATCTCTCCCCTCCTCTCTCTTTGTCTCCCTCCTCTCTGCCTCACCCATCATCTGTCTCCCTCTCCTTTCTCTGTCTCCCCCTCCTTCCTCATACCCTCTCTTTGTTTCATCCCTCCTCTCTCCATCTCTCCCTCCTTTCTCTCCCCCCTTTGTCTCTCCCCTCTTCTCTCTGTCTCTGCCCTCCTCTCTCCCTCCTATCTCCTCTCTCTCTCCTGTTTCTGCCTCCTCTCTGTGTCTCCTTGTGACAGAGATCGAACGGTGCTTGGTGTTAGATCTCCTCTTGACCTGTGAGGGCACTGTGTAATAGGAACAGAGTATCCTTTACTAAACATGGCACAACAATTTATTCCGTAGGGTAGGTGGAAGTTGTTCATTTAGGAAAGGGGCGCCTTCTGGTATCCAAACTCAATGACCAAGACGGTAAACGGTGTGGCATCTGAGGATTGGAGGAGCGGATGCTTCGTTAACCTAGGGGTCATGAGTGAGGATATAAATAGGGGACTTAGCATACGTGATCGTGTCCTTGGTAAATGGTTAGTGCTAAAACCTACAAGGAGTCTGTGTGCTGTTTCGTGAACCGTGAGTTTTGTCTTGTGTTTGTTAGTGTTTTGTTAACTGTCGTATGTTTTTAATAGACTACCAGTTGCACGATCCAGAGCTGTAGCGAAAGCCAGCATAAACCGGACATCACTTTCACCCCTGCATTTCACGGAGAACTGTATTACACCACTTGCACGTATTCACTATCAGTAAGAACTGTGTTTGTGTTTTGTGTTTAGTGTTGGTGTAAAACTGACTTTTGGTTATGGGTCAAACCGGGAATTACAAATACCGAGTGATACACGCCGCTGTATCACTCCAACATTATTATTTACAGGTGTTTGCCATAAGGCTGTGGACATTGTTAATTAAATCAATAAACACCTATTCACTCTGCACTGCACTCACCTGTATTCACTCACCACTTTGCCACACTCCTCCTCCTCAGTCTGTCACCCCCTCCTCTCCCTGTGTTTTCTCTCTCTCTGCACCTCCTCTCTCTGTCTCACCCTTCACTCTCGCATTGCCCTCCTGTCTGCTTCTGTATATGCATTTTGGCCACAATTAATTATTGTTTCAACTGGACATTGAACTCCCCAATCCCTGTTTCTAAGTTTCCATGTTTCCAGTTTCATTGGAGTTGTTCCAGGGAATAACTGTAAGAATGTAGAAATAAAGCAATCCCTGTTACCAGCTATCTACCCTGAAATTATACAAGAAGAATTCTAATAATATCATGAAGGCTGCTGAATAAACTATAAACTACAGCTTAAAGATCAGCACTTGGCCTATATCAGGGTATTCAATTACATTCACTGGAGGGCCAGATAAGGCAATGTTGTCCAAATCTTGGGGGCCACAGGGTGCT
>CM060281.1:5392316-5503577 GCA_030684275.1 Acipenser oxyrinchus oxyrinchus | reverse complement strand
AGCAGGGGAGACCTGGACTGACTATCTGGCACATGCGTATTGCTGCAGGTAGAGGGCAGCAGTCTCCTATGATCCGCCTGTCAGTCATGGCGATGACACGGAGAGGTGGGGAAGAGTGTTTGTGTGCTTTCCTCTCTGAGTGGCTGAGAGGGGGCCTTGGGAGATTGCTCGGCCCTTAAGAACGGTGCTTTAGGTGCACTCGGGTGGCCGTATTGGGGAACACACCGTGACCCTGACCGCAGACGCCAGGTGATAAAAGGAGGAAAACGAGGCAAGTCGGGCTGGGGATAACAGCCGGCTTGAAAATAATTAAAAAGAAATCAAAATAAAATACGTGGCTACACACCCAAGGGGACGGGTTTAGTTATACGGGAACGGCCATCCCAGTGTATAGCAAGCTAGCGAGGACGGAGGCTCGTGCTGACCGGCTTAGCGGCAGTGGGGCACCGCGTAAGCAGCACTTTTGTTTGTAGTTTTATTACTGTGTTTTATTTTCCCTTTTCTTTCGCCTTTGGTTTTCATTATTATTTACGAGCACTTGTTGTGCCCTTGCTTGTGTACCTGTTGTGGTACAAGCCGTGGTGCTGGTTACTGTCGCCAGTATCCAGTCCACGGACAACAACGCCATCTCCTGGACGCAATAAATCAGTGCGCCTGAGCGGCGCCACAAATAACATACTGTCTCCTGGTGTCAGTGAGTTGCCCACCACCCTTCCACACGTGGTGTCAGAAGTGGGATTCACTGGCACTGCCCACACAAAGCAGTGCAAGACCAGGGGTAGAATGGATACCCAGCAGTTCACCACCTTAATGGATCTCCTGCGCGAAACCCTCACGACGGTGGTGCAGGGGAGTGCAAGAGCTGTGGGGCCGGACCCATGGCTACAGCAGCCCACAAAAATGACGGCGGAGGATCGCCAGAAGCATACCTGGAGGTGTTTGAGGCGATGGCGATCTCTGCCGGGTGGGCCCGCGAGCAATGGGCTAGCTACCTCCTGCCACAGCTGACGGGGAGGCGCAGGCGGCGGCGAGCACCCTGGATCCGGCGGCAATGATGGAGTACCCCACGCTGAAAGCTGTCATCCTCAACCGCTGGGTGCGACTCGAGGGCTACCGCCGCAAGTTCAGGGAGGTGAGCTTCGGCTGAGGAACACCCCGGCCATCGCGATCGCTTGCAGGATTATGCCCGTGGATGGTTAAACCCGGAGCTACTACCGCTGCCAGGTTGGTGGAGCTGGTCGTGATCGAGCGGTTCCTGCAGTGCTTGGCTCCGGGACCCCGTGTGTGGGTACAACGGCAGGCACCCGCCACCCTGGATTTGGCGATCCAACTAGCTGAGCAGTACCAGGCAGCAGAACCAACGCCCGCTAAGCTGCCTGGGAACGGCGCTACTCCAGCATCACCCTCTACGGGCCCCAGGGAGGGCGAAGGGACTTGGGGAAGGGGTCGCCAGGTCTTTGGACGGAGTGTGGCGGTGGGAGCTCCCGCCCGAGAACTGGGGCAGAGTGGGGTCACCCACGGGCTGCTGCAGTGTTGGACCGGGTCTCGCGGCCACCCTGCCGCCGAGCCCCTTTGATGGCTCCTGTGTCTCCACCTCCTGCTGAAGCTTCCTGGCGAGAAACCAGTTCACTGATGTGTGGAACAAGCTGGGAGGTGAACCACATCGACCGGTTTGCCCCGCTATGGGATGTGACGTCATCCGACCAGGTAAGACTGTTCCATTACATCAGTCACTCCAGCAGACGGGTTTTGTGATTCCTGTGTCAGTGGATGATACACAAACCCAGGCTCTCTTAGATTCAGGGTGTAGTCAGTCTCTGATACAAGAGAGCTTAATCTCACCGGGCATAAACAAATAACGGGACAGGTGCATATTAAATGTATTCATGGTGATGTGCGCACCTATCCCAAAATGTATGTGAATTTGAAAATTGGCCAGCAGGTGACGCGAGTGCAATTGGGTTTGTGTCCTCGATTGCCGGTGCCTGTGGTTCTGGGACGGACTGCGAGCAGTTTAAAGATTGGTTGGCTGCTGTGACAGCCCCGCCTTCCTTATTGGCAAAGAAAGAGGAAGTAATTGGCGAGATCTTTCCTTTCGTGACCCGGACTGCTATTGCCATAGATTCAGACCCCGCAAAACTAAACGGGAACGCCGGGCCGCTAAGAATGAGGGCTGGCAATGGAGGGAGTCCGAGAGGTTTCAGGTGGGGGCGGTTGGGGAGGAGTCTGGGGAGGCCGCGGAGTCAGCGCAGGGGTCTGGCTCGGCTGCCTCCGCCGGGACCGACCTGATCCCGAGTTGGAAGCCATGGGAGCTGATTTTTAGCTCGCTCCCGTGACTTCCGACTTGAGCAAGGGCGTGACGACGTGCTGGGCAGGCTCTTTGACCAAGCAGCTGTGGTAAATGGTCGGTGGTCGAGCCCAGACGCCGCCACGCACCCTCACTTTGAAATTAATCGAGACCTGTTGTACCGTGTTGAAAATTGCCCCAGACTGGGGAAGTGCGCCACCAGTTGCTCATTCCTCAGCCCTTTAAAGAGGATTTGTTGCAGCTTGCTCACGCTATTCCCCTGTCTGGTCATTTGGGAAGGGACAAGACTAAAGCGAGGCTCGTGACACGGTTCTATTGGCTGGGGCTGGACGGTGATGTCAGACGCTTTTGTGAACGATGTGGGGAATGTCAGAAAGCTAGCCCTAGAACCGTCCCACGGCGCCACTGGTGCCGTTGCCCCTAGTGGAGGCTCCGTTTGAGCGTATTGGAATGGATATAGTGGGTCCGTTAGAAAGGAGTGCGGCAGGATACACACACCTATTGGTCATTCTGGATTACGCCACGCTATCCAGAAGCCATTCCCTCCGATCTGCGTCTGCTAAATCTGTTGCCAACGAGCTCGTGAAGGTTTTCTCCCGGTGGGGATCCCCAAGGAAATATTGACCGACCAAGGCACCAACTTTATGTCCCGCTAGTCCGCGGAACATGTAAACTTTTGGGGATTAAGACCATTAGGACCTCGGTTTTTCACCCTCAGACTGATGGTCTTGTGGAGCGATTTAATAAGACCCTCAAAACATGTTGCGCAGATTTATTAATAGTGACGTGCGCTACTGGGACCAGCTGATTCCGCCCTTCTCTTTGCTATCAGAGAGGTACCCCAGGCTTCCACGGGTTTTTCGCCATTCGAGCTGCTGTATGGACGGAGACCCCGGGTGTGCTCGATCTGGTCAGAGAGATGTGGGAGGAGCAGCAGGACAATTCGACCAATACTGTCCGGTATGTGTTGGACCTGCGCAAACGCCTTGAGTCTGTAGGAAAGTGGGCACATGACAACTTGCAACAGGCTCAGCACAGACAGGAGACCCAATATAACAGGGGGCCCGGTTGCGCACGTTTCAGCCGGGGATAAGGTGCTTCTATTGCTACCCAGTTCTGAGTCCAAACTTCTGGCGAAGTGGCAAGGGCCGCTTGAGGTTACACGCCGGGTTGGGACGGTGGATTATGAGATCTGCCAGCCGGAGCGACGGAGAGAGAAGCACATTTACCATGTAAACCTGTTGAAACCTTGGTTACAGCAGGAGGCTTTGTTAGTGGCGCAAGCAGATGACGCCACAGACCTGGGACCTGATCTTTCTGTGTTGGCGGAAAAGGGTCGGTACAGATTGCAGATAATCTGACACCAACACAGAAATGTCAGGCTCGGGCGCTAGTGGCGGAGTTTCCTGATGTGTTTTCTCCGTCCCGGGCAGACTCGAGTAGCCCACCATCACATTGAGATTGAGCCGGGCGCCAGTTCGCCAGAGGCCGCACCGCATACCTGAGCGCAAAAGGCAGGTAGTGAAGGCGGAGATTGATGAGATGCTTAGACTGGGGGTAATAGAGGAGTCCCAAAGTGACTGGAACAGTCCGATTGTTTTAGTGGATAAGCCGGATGGGTCAACTCGATTTTGCATTGATTTCAGGCGAAGTTAATGAAAAGTCGAAGTTTGATGCTTATCCCATGCCCCGGTAGATGAGTTGCTGGAGCCGCCTAGGCACGGCTCATTTTATGACGACACTGGATTTAACGAAGGGTACTGGCAGATACCCCTGACCCCAGAGTCCAGAGAGAGGACGGCGTTTTCGACTCCTTCGGTTGTACCAATTTAGGACCATGCCCTTTGGGTTGCACGGAGCACCAGCCACTTTCCAGCGGATGATGGATCGCATTTTGCGACGCCATCAGCAGTACGCCGCTTACATAGATGATGTGGTAATCCACAGTGAAGACTGGCCGAGTCATCTCGGTAAGGTGGCGGCGGTGCTGCAATCCTTGCGGGAGGCTGGGCTCACTGCTAACCCAAAGAAATGTGCCATTGGGAAGAGTGAGTCGGAGTATTTGGGGTATCGAGTAGGAGCGGCCAGATCAGACCGCTGATTGCTAAGGTGAAAGCCTTGGCTGACTGGCCGGTCCCTACGACCAAAACCCAGGTGCGCTCTTTCTTGGGACTAGCGGGCTATTACAGGAAGTTCATCCCGAACTTCGCCACGCTTGCTACTCCTTTGACAGACCTCACCCGAAGGCTGCCCCAAATACGGTTCAGTGGACGGAGCCGTGCCAGAGAGCCTTTCTCGCTTTGAAGCGTAGGCTGTGCAGCAAGCCAGTGCTGTGCAGTCCTGATTTCAGTAGGCGGTTCACCCTGCAGACGGATGCGCCAGAGACAGGTCTCGGGCAGTGTTGTCTCAGGAGGTGCGGGAAGCGAGCACCGGTCCTGTACATCAGCAGGAAGCTCCTTCCCCGCGAGAAAAACTACAGTACCATCGAGAAGGAGTGTCTGGCAGTAAAATGGGCAGTCGAGTCACTCCGTACTACCTCCTGGGGCGACACTTCACCCTGATTACGGATCATGCCCCTTAGCATGGCTTCATCGGATGAAGGATAACAACGCCAGAATCACGCGGTGGTACTTGGCCCTGCAGCCCTATGCCTTCAGGGTAGTCCACCGAGCAGGGAAACTGCATCAAAACGCAGATTTTTTCTCTCGGGAAGGCATGGGGTTGTAGGATTTTCGAATGGACCGGTGGTGCCATTCTGAGGGGGAGGATGTGTAGCAGGGGAGACCTGGACTGACTATCTGGCACATGCGTATTGCTGCAGGTAGAGGGCAGCAGTCTCCTATGATCCGCCTGTCAGTCATGGCGATGACACGGAGAGGTGGGGAAGAGTGTTTGTGTGCTTTCCCTCTCTGAGTGGCTGAGAGGGGGCCTTGGGAGATTGCTCGGCCCTTAAGAACGGTGCTTTAGGTGCACTCGGGTGGCCGTATTGGGGAACACACCGTGACCCTGACCGCAGACGCCAGGTGATAAAAAGGAGGAAAACGAGGCAAGTCGGGCTGGGGATAACAGCCGGCTTGAAAATAATTAAAAAGAAATCAAAGTAAAATACGTGGCTACACACCCAAGGGGACGGGTTTAGTTATACGGGAACGGCCATCCCAGTGTATAGCAAGCTAGCGCAGGACGGAGGCTCGTGCTGACCGGCTTAGCGGCAGTGGGGCACCGCGTAAGCAGCACTTTTGTTTGTAGTTTTATTACTGTGTTTTATTTTCCCTTTTTCTTTCGCCTTTGGTTTTCATTATTATTTACGAGCACGTGTTGTGCCCTTGCTTGTGTACCTGTTGTGGTACAAGCCGTGGTGCTGGTTACTGTCGCCAGTATCCAGTCCACGGACAACAACGCCATCTCCTGGACGCAATAAATCAGTGCGCCTGAGCGGCGTCACAAATAACATACTGTCTCCTGGTGTCAGTGAGTTGCCCACCACCCTTCCACAGGGGGACATAGTGGAGGTGGAGATAGAGAGAGAGAAAGAGAGAGAGAGATCAGAAGGGGAGACAGAGATAGAGGGGAAGAAAGAGGATAGGAGACAGAGAAATTGAAGGGATGACACAGAGGAGGGGTAGAGAGAAAGGAGGGACAGACAGAGAAGGGGGAGAGAGGAAGGATGGGAAGTGAGTATTAAACTTACAGTGTTACATCTCATTACCTGAAATCCATGTGTACTGCTAGTTTAAAATATTATGAGCTCCATTAATGACAAAGTAATGATTACCTTGGGATTATCTTATCACACAACCTATTTATTTGACTGGGCAGTCTCTACATTCCAATGAAACTAGATTCACCTGAAATTAGAATAGGGATTGGGATTCAGAACCAGGGATCTGTGATTTAATGTAATGATTGTAATAGCAGCTAGTCTAAAACAGTGGTTTTCAAACATTTTAGGCCCTGTACCCTTTCCAAAAAATCTAGTCTACCCGCATACCCCCATCTGAGATAGGGTCATAATATACCTATGAAAACAGAAGAACAAATGGTATTTTCTAATAACTAGGCTTAAGTACTTTATTGATGTTAACTGAAAATATATATTTTTAAAATGCTTACCTACCAATGTGATGGATGTGCCTGCTTTTTTATCACAGATTTCAGTAAAACTACACCCATGATTAGTGAACAATGCAGCCCATGCACAAGGGTATGTTATTCTGTATTTTAAAATGAACCAATAGGACTTCAAGTTTCACAAAAAATGTAAGCAGGTCATTAAAAGAAAATAAATAAGCCTCGATTTGCTGCATGGAAAACTGCTGTTAGACCAATTAAATTAAACTAAATTAAAACTGAAAATGCTATGTAAAATTATTTCAAAATCCAGACCAATAAGTATGGCAAAACGAGTCCAGAAACAGGTTATGCTTTTGAAAAACAAAACCTAGGGTTCTAATTTAAAACAAAATCAGAAAGCAATTTCTCACGCAGAAAGTCGCAGCATTTCTTCCAGAAATGCAGAAGTGTAAAAGAAAACACGCGGCGTCTTCGTTAAAAACAATTTAAAATTGACAAATACAGACATAGAAAAAGAAATAGCAGAGCAGAAGGATATAACACATTGAAGACATGAACAAAATGTCTTTCTAGCAAAACTGCTAACATGTTAGTGTTTAGTGCAGTGAGCATGTTAAAATCAGAAGTTGATGTGGACATAATTATTTGAACAGATTCAATAACTGGAATTGATCTCCCAGACCATGAGCTGGCAAGATAATGAGTGACCATAACAACTGTCTGAAATTGGATGCTAGAAGGAGCAAGAATATAACATGAGAATATTAACAAGTAGATGGGTTGGATACCTTTACAGACATTGCAGGTGGTTCATTGATCATACAAAGGAGTGCCTCAAAACTGTCTAATATGGATTCCCTGCAGACTAATGGACGTGGTCCATATCAGACAGTGAGTGCTGAAAACAGCTGTGAAACTGGATGCTGAGACCCATTGAGCTGTCAAATACAGTGAGTGATCAACAAGTATCTGAATTGAGACAGACTATTGAGAGTTATTCATACAGTGAGTGCCATAAAACAGTTAATGGATTACTGAAACAGAGAATGAGGCTGGTAGAGGCAGAGTCAGACCCACTGAACAAGCTGTTGTCTGGAATGGGCGCTCAGACATTGACTTTATGTCAACAGCGAGCGGATAATAAGCCGTCTGGAATTGACTGCTCCAGACCTATTGGAGGCTGTTATATCATACAGTGAGTGCCATCAACAAGCTGTCTGGAATTGATTCCTGCTCCAGACCTCATTGAGAGTGTGTTCATATCATACAGTGAGTGCCACATCAACAAGCTGTCTGGAATTGGATGCTCCAGACCTCTGAGCTGTCCATATAAAGTGACGAGAAAAACAAGCAGCTGAAGATTCCAGCTCCAGACCGATTGAGCTGTTCATATCACAGTGAGTGCAATATCAAGCTGTCTGGAATTGGATCCCTGCTCCAGACCTATTGAGCGTGTTCATATCATACAGTGAGTGCATCATCAACAAGCTGTCTGAATTGGATTCCTGCTCCAGACCTATTGAGCGTGTTCATATCATACAGTGAGTGCCCATCAACAAGCTGATTAACAGGAACAGATTCCACTGCACTAAACACTCAACATGTGAGCATTTCGCTAAAAGACATTTTGAATGCATGACATTCAATGTGTTTATATCGATTCTGCTAGGCTAATTACTTTTTAAATGTCTGTATTAGTAAATTTTAAATTGTTTTAACAAAATGCCCCGTCCTGTTTCTTCTTTGCACACCTTCTGCATTTTTCGGAAGAAATGCCACTTTGCTGAGAATTGCTTTCTGATTTTGTTTTAAATTAGAACCCTAGGTTTTGTGTTTCAAAAGCATAACCTGTTTCTGGACATGTTTTAGCCATACTTATTGGTCTGGATTTTTTGAAATAATTTTACATAGCATTTTCAGTTTTAATTTAATTAGTTTAACAGCAGTTTTCCATGCAGCAACGAGGCTTATTTGTTTTTGTTAATGACCTGACTTACATAGTTTTGCTACATGGGCGCTCGCTGTATGATAAAATTACGCTCAATAGTCTGGATGCAGAAGCCAATACCAGACAGCTTGTTACATGGGCATGCTGTCATGATATGAACAGTCAATAGGTCTGCAGGGAATCCAATTCCAGACAGCTTGTTGATGAACTTATGTAAGCAATGAACACGCCAATTAGGTCTGGAGCAGGAATCCAATTCCAAGACAGCTTGTTGATGAGCAAAACCTAGGGTTCTGATATGAAACAGAACCAGAAAGCGATTCTCGGCTAAAGTCAGGATTTCTTCCAAGAATTCCAGACAGCTTGTTGATGGGCACTCACTGTATGATATGAACACGCTCAATAGGTCTGGAGCAGGGAATCCAATTCCAGACAGCTTGTTGATGGGCACTCGCTGTATGATATGAACACGCTCAATAGGTCTGGAGCAGGGAATCCAATTCCAGACAGCTTGTTGATGGGCACTCACTGTATGATATGAACACGCTCAATAGGTCTGGAGCAGGGAATCCAATTCCAGAC
The DNA here is from genome assembly GCA_030684275.1 of Acipenser oxyrinchus oxyrinchus. Taxonomy (NCBI): domain Eukaryota; kingdom Metazoa; phylum Chordata; class Actinopteri; order Acipenseriformes; family Acipenseridae; genus Acipenser; species Acipenser oxyrinchus. The sequence continues at coordinate 5,494,665 of CM060281.1, read as the reverse complement.
ACTTCCCAATCCCAGGAGTTAGGGATTGATTTGTTTATTTGTTTATTTATTTATTTTTAATAATACCGTGCTTTTGCTTTTATTAGCCTAATAATTAGCGGCGTGCATGCCTAGGCTAATGCAATCACTCCACAGAGGAGTTATTCAACAAATTAGTCACAGTGAAAAAAACACAGAAATTGTTGCAAGTAAAGAGAACACAGTCGTGTCGCTGCAGCTCCAGCGCAGTGATTTCACTGTCTAAGTAGGACGGCACAGCTCAACTCAATAATACTGTTATTTAAAAACATAAACTTAGTTAAAACACACTGAACTGATTAAACTACAAACACTGAACATTTAAACTCCAGAAAGTAAACGCACTCCAGTAAATACTACACATTTTTAAAAGAAGCAACATCATACAATGATTTTTTTTTTAGCCTACAGACTGCAGACCCACCGCCCTGCTATTTAAACACGTAATTTAGCCATATGCGCTCAACGCTCACTCACTGTCAGCTGCCGGTTGGGTGTTTATAGTTAACCTCGCCCAAAAGAATGGAAACGTACACCAGTATGGCTGTGGTTTTATTTGAAAGGAGATTCAACATTGTTAATTTGTTTGCTAAATCGCAAAGTACTACAATGTGGTAAAAAAAAAAATCTGTTGTCTGCCATTAAAGGAATTTTCTCGCATACCCCGAGGAGCACTCGAGTACTCCCAGGGTAGCTGCCAGTTTGAAACCGCTGGTCTAAAAACTAGAGAGGAGGAGAGAGAGACAGAGAGAGAGGAGGAGGAGAGAGACAGAGAGAGAGAGAGAGAGAGAGAGAGAGGAGAGAGAAGACAGAGAGGAGAGAGAAGAGGGGAGGAGACAGAGGAGGAGGGGCAGAGAGAGGAGGGGCGACAGAGACGAGGAGGAGAGAGAGGAGGGAAGAGAGGAAAGGAGAGAGAGAGAGAGAGGAGACAGAGAGAGGAGAGGGAGACAGAGAGGAGGGACAGAGAGCAGAAAGAAAAGGGGAGACAAAAGGAGGAGGTGGACATTGAGGACAGGGGACAGAGAGGAGGGGTGAGAAAGAGAGGATGGGGAGAGAGAGGGGAGATAGAGAAGAGGGGAGACAAAAAGAGGATGTGGAGACAGAGTGAGGAGACAGACAGAGGTGGGGAGAGATAGAGGAGGGGAGACAGAGAGAAGGGGAGACAGAGAGGAGAGGGAACAAAGAGCAGGGGAGAGACAGAGAGGAGCGGGAGACAGGAGGGAGGACAGAGAGAGGAGGGGCAGAGAGTGGAGGGAAGAGAGAAAGCAGGGGAGAAAGAGGAGGGGAGAGAGGAGGGAATGACAGAAAAGTGGGCGAGAGAGGAGGGGGCAGAGAGAGGAGGGGGGGTCAGAGAAAGGATGGGGACAGAGAGCAGAGAGCAATAGAGAAAGGAGGCAGAGAGAGAGGAGGGAGAAAGAGAAGGTTAAGAAAGAGAGGAGGGAGGGAGAAAGAGAGAAGGGGAGACAGAGAGAGGGGACAGCGAGTGGAGGGATGATAGAGAGAGGAGGCCTAGTAGGCCAGGGAGCCTGGCCAGCTCTGAGCTGGGAGATATGGCAACTCCTGAACTTGAGTTGCACAAGACTAATGAGCGAAGTACAAATTGTATTGTTAAAATGAAAAAATGTGTAATTGATATGTACAGAATAATAACAATAGTACATCACTGATTTATATTCATTTTTTCCACATTGCATCTCATTCTAAATAATAAGAAAAAGTAATGAATAGATTATAGCTATGAGATCTCTTTCGATCAGCACTCGGAATATTCAGGGCCTGTGTTCATCAGCATTTGGGCTGAAAAGCACTGACCCCGAGTTCATCAATAATATCTCAAAGATGGATGTGGTTATTCTGCAGGAGCAATGGTGACATGCAGAAGTGCCCACTCACTGTCCCTCAGGCTACCGGGAGATCATAGTGCCCTCTCTGAAACACAGCACAATCTGGTGCGCCAGAGACTCAGGGGCATTACAGTGTGGTACAGAGGGGAGCTTCATGACTCTATTGAGCCAATAAAAATAGGAGGTCACACATATGGCTGAGAATCAGCAGTGATGTCATATCCTCACAGTCTGATGCTTTCCTGTGTGCAGCCTGTGTTGCTCCTCTGACTCCCCCTATTATAATGAGGACAGTTTTGACACTCTTCACACAGAGATGTGCCACTTCCAGGCCCAGGGGAACGTGCTGCTCTGTGGAGATTTTAACTCCAGGACAGGACGACAGCCTGACTTCACTAACACACAGGGAAACAATCATATATTCAGAGAGACCCCCCCTATACCACACCCAAAATATATCAATCAGAAATAGCCACGACAGTGTGGTGAACAAGAATGGGAGAGAACTACAGTATCACAGTCAAGGTCTGTACATCATTAACGGCAGAATCAGAGGGGACTCTTTAGGAAGATGTACTAAAGATGCCTAAAGAAAGTGCACACCCCTTTTCAAAATGTTCACCTTTTGTTGCCTTACAGCTTTGAATTAAAATGCATTAAAATAGCTTTTTTTCATTTATTTACACATCCTACCCCACAACTTCATCGGCAGGGACTGGGGCACTCGTCAGGATAGAAGGGAAAATGAATGGAGCAAAGTACAGAAAAGTCCTTGAGGAAAACCTGCTGCTCTCTGCAAGAAAGCTTAAACTAGGATGGAAGTTCACCTTTCAGTATGACAATTACCCAAAGCACACAGCCAAAGCTACACTGGAGTGGCTAAGGAACAAAAAGGTAAATGTCCTTGAGTGGCCCAGTCAGAGCCCCGACCTAAATCCAATCAAATTTGTGGCATGACTTGAAGATTGCTGTCCATCAACGCTCCCCAAGGAACTTGACAGAGCTTGAACAGTTTTGTAAAGAAGAATGGTCAAATATTGCCAAATCTAGGTGTGCAAAGTTGGTAGAGACCTATCTCAACAGACTCACAGCTGTAATTGATGCTAAAGGTGCTTCCACCAAGTATTAACTCAGGGGGGTGGAAACTTATCCAATTATGATCTTTCAGTTTTGTATTTTTAATATATTATTTTTTTCTCAATAAAAACTTTTTCCCCTTAACAGTGTGGAGTATGGTGTGTAGATAAGTGGGAAAAAATCCTCATTTAAATGCATGAAACTCTGAGGCACTGACACAACAAAATGTGAAACAAGTTCAAGGGGGTGTAGACTTTCTATAGACACTGTATAGGGACAGTCAAAGCAGAGAAAGTAATTGTTAATGGAACATTTACGTTTAACTCTGCAAATCAAATAAAAATGTGTTTGTTCAACCTGACCTCCCTCTGATTTATTTAGTCATATTAATCAAAAGTCAGCAGAGCACTCGCTCAGTCAATGAAAAGTTCACTATTACAATTCAAAAGGTGTTTGGCAAGGTGTCTCTTTTTCAACATTAGATGCAGTTTGATTGCTTGTGTTTATGACTGCACCTCAACTCGCTGTCTGTGTACATTCATTTATTGGGCATTTACTGTTTCTTTTGTGTATTTTAAAGCTATTTTAATCATAGCCTACTTAAATATCACAAGTACATGGTGACTATATAAAAATATAAACATAACTGAAAGTGTTGCATATACACCTGCCTCGTAATCTTCATATATCCCAGACTGTCTGAGGATGTGCGAGTACATTGTAACATTGGAACTCGAGTCGCTATTGAAACAATCTTTAAAAATGAAACATACTTTTGCTGGAAACACGAGTCGTTTAAAATGGTCTGTGTTGGCTGCAAAAAAAGTAACAAGCAGACAAAATAGTTTTTTAAAAACAGCCTTGAATGACATATTCAGCAACATTTTGGAGTTTTGTAAACCTTTAAAATGTATGTTGACACATTAATTACAATGACCGTGTAATTCCCATAGACTATTACTGCTGCCTTTAATCACAAAATAAACACAGGAGAAACGTTAACTGCAAACCTGAAATGACAAAACTGAAGCTTTTGTGTTTTTCTTCATAAAAGACACTTTAGGGAGATACTCTCGTCTGAGTGTGTCACTCTTAGGCTCCACAATTCAGGATTTTTTTCATTAAAACACTTTGTGATATTTCACTGACCAGCCGTTGTATGGGTATGTTCAGTGCACAAAGGCTTCCACTAATTCTAACGTGCTGACATTACGTGTTGCTCTGTGCTCTTTTTAAACAAGCCTGTGATTGTCACCTGCTTGTTTGGTAATTGTTTAGACTTCAAGCTTGATGTTCTTGTTTGTGTGCTGCGCTGTCAGGATGCTTGTCAATGGCACCTTTTCTTAGATGATCCAAAGACACATTACAAACTTGAGCAAAACACAATCCCACCATCTGCATGCAAGATCCCATTTTCGTAGCTGTGAACGCGATCTTCTGTTGAAATGAATTTAGCTTTTTTAAATTTGTCAGCTGTCTGCATTCTTGATGTTAATCATACACTGCAAGCTAATACATCAACAATATCTAAACCATTTTAAACTTCCGCCTCTGACTCGCATGTTACGTCATTGTACAGTATGAGGAATTCACCAATCATGAAGCTGGTATTTGTTTGACCACATTGCCGTGGTAACCAAATGCACGGCACTGACGCTGGACTGTGTACAGCTACTGTAGCGCTGCTTCTACTTGATAAAAGCACGACTTGAACAGGGAGGTGAAGAATGATGTGATATACTGTAAGGAAAATAAAATGCATATTTTTCACTATAGGCAGTCACATACACGATTTCTGTGAAATTCGTGATATTGTGAATTTTCCGGGCCCTACATATAAGGCTAGTATGATCTGTGCTCAATCTGTATCTAGTTATTACCTCCTCCTCACACAGCCCTAGTAACGTCTGCCTGGTCCCAAATACTCTCTCCTGACTCTTCTTCTCGCCGGTTTCAGTGAGCGGTACATTTCACATGCTGAGGCACCTGGTAAAGTTAGTGCTCTTAAGTGAATATGGTTTGCATATCAAATACCTCCATCAGCGGTACTTTGGGACATGATTTGCATATATTTCCACACATTAACATTATTCATTAAATTTAAATGACTTGAACGCGGTACTTTTTCTGCTTTTTTCCACGCGCTAGATTGCCTGCCACTGGTTAGTGAATACAGCAGGTGTACAAAGCATGCAGTAAAGGGGCTTACTGCACACAAACCATGTTACCGCTGTTTAGTGTATGAGGCCCACACTGTCAACCCACCAAAACAGGAGTAAATCTGGCTGTAAAAGACCTACATACTATATTTAGAAAGCAGCTGAAAAATCCAAATTAAAAATGGTAAATCTGAAAAATATCTGAAAAGTGGTTTGATTAAGACTGTAAAACCATAAGGAAAAAAAACTTACACAGCTGTCTAATCAAAAACACAAAGCCAGACAACCAAGATTTACGCCTTAGATACTGTGAAACACTAAAACAATACAAACACACCCTGAAAAAGAAAAAAATACAAGAACACATTAATAAACAGCTCAGAAATTGAGTGGTCAATCAACCAAAATCATTCCTGGGAAACCTGGAACAACTTAAAACAAAACAAAAACTGAAGAATCGGCAATCCAAAATGGAAACATTTGGAAAAAACATTTTGAAAACCTTTATGAAGAAATACAAAACAAAGAACAGACAACTCAAAATGCAATTTGCAAAAAACAAAAAATATTAGAATCCTGTATTAAAAGAAAACCAGAACCCGCTAGACACCCCAATAACTCTGCAAGAGCTAAAAAGATAAACTTGAGGCTCTCAAATCCAGGAAAGCATGTGGGCCCGACAGTATCAACAGTGAGATGCTGAAACACAGCAGCCTCAAGCTGCTCAAACTCCTCAATCTAGTACTGAGAGCTGGATATTTCCCTAAGACTGGAACCAAGGGCTTACAACACTCACATATAAAAGTGGAGACAAATTCAACCCCAATAACTACCGAGGCATCTGTGTGAGCAGTATCATTAACCCCCGGATACTGGCCTTCCTTACCGAGCACAGTGTCCTCAGTAAGAGTCACACTGGCTTCCTACCAAACCACTGCAGCTCTGACCATATTTACACACTACACACCCTGATCAACAAACATGTCCACCAAACTAATAAAGGAAAATATCTGCCTGCTTTATTGATTTTAAAAGGCATTTGATTTAATTTGGCATAAAGGGCTATTCCTTAAACTTCTTCAAAGTGGTGTAGGGGGTAAAGTACCAGTATATGACATTGTAAAGTCAATGTATTCAGAAAATAAGTGCAGTGTGAAAATTGGTAACAAAAGAACTGAATTCTTCACACAGGGGTGTGGGGTGAGACAGGGCTGCAGTCTGAGCCCAACACTGTTCAACATCTACATCAATGAGCTGGCCACAGTGATGGAGCAGTCTGCAGTCCCTGGCCTCACTCTACACAATACAGAAATTAAATTCCTGCTCTACACAGATGACCTCGTCACTGCTAGAGCAGTACTGTCACACCTGGGACAGAGCAGGGTCTTCAGCAGAGCCTGTCACTGCTAGAGCAGTACTGTCAGACCTGGACCCTGACAGTAAACATGGATAAGACCAAAATGATGGTATTCCAGAAGAAAGCCAGATCTCAGGGAAACAAGTACCACTTCACTCAAGACAACCCTACCCTGGAACACACCAGCTACACCTACCTGGGTCTGACCATCACTGCATCAGGGAGCTTTAGCCTGGCAGGAGAAAGCACACAGGGCTTTTATGCCATAAAGAGGAGGCTCTATAATATAAATCCCCATAACAATTTGGCTCAATTTTCGAAAATGTGATTCAGCCAATTGCACTTTATAGCAGTGAAGTGTGGGTCCAATTACAGACCAGGACTACACAAAATGGGACAAACACTCCACAGAAACCCTGCATGCAGAGTTCTGTAAAACATACCAAAATTACAAATACAAACAACAAATAATGCATGCAGGGCAGAATTATGCCATTACCAATTGATTATTAACATCTGAAAAGAGCATTAAAATACTGGTTTAATCTAAAACAGAGTCCTGGCTGGCCACGGAGAATAGGCTGTGCTCTCACTGCAAACAACACAAGCGATACACAAGGGACATTTTCTTCCCTAAATTCTGCACTTCTGTCCCAGAATTCCCAAACATGCCCAACACACAGAGACTGTCAGACCTGCTGGGGGAGGACATACGCACAGCCATACTGGCTGGCCAGTAAGGAGGGAGAAAGGGAGGGTGAAAGATGTTAGAGGACAAGGAGAAAGAAATGTTTTAGTAATGTTTAATGTTTAGTAATGCTTAATGTTTAGTTTATATATATGCCAGCTAATTGTTGTATTGTTATACATTGCTTTGGTAATACTTATAATTTAGTCATGCCAATAAAGCACATTTGAATTGTGCAGAGAGAGGAGGGGAGAGAGAGATAGGAGGAAGATAGATGAGGGGTAAAGAGAAAGGAGGAAAAGACAAAGCAAGCAGGGGAGACAGAGTAGGGGAGAGAAGGGGACAGAGAGAGGAAGGGCAGAAAGAGGAGGTGGAGAGAGAGATAGGAGCAAGACAGATGAGGAGTAGAGAGAAAGAGGGAGAGAAAGCAAGGAGGGGAAGAGATAGGAGGGGACAGAGAGGCAGTGGAGAGAAAGGAGGGGCAGAGAGAGGAGGGGAGAGAGATAAGAGCAAGATAGATGAGGGGTAGAGAGAAAGGAGGAGAGACAGTGGAGAGAAAGGAGGGGAGAGACGGGAGGGGGAGAGAGGAGGTGGAGGAGAAAGGAGAGAAAATGAGGGCAAGAGAGAGAAAGGAGTAGGAGAGAGAAAAAGGAGGGGAGATAGAGAGGAGGGTGAGAGAGAAAGGAGGGGAGAGAGAAATGAGGGAGAGAGAGAGGAGGAGAGAGAAAGGAGGGGAGAGAGAAAGGAGGGGAGAGAGAGGGAGAGAGGAGGGGAAGAGAGAAAGGAGGGGAAGAGAGAAATGTGTAGGAGAGAGAGACAGACAGAGAGGAGGGGGAGAGAGAGGAGGGGAGACTAGAGAGTAGAGAACAATATTTGTGCCGGCTACGTTTATTTAAAATGTTACGATTATTTTCAGGTATTATTGCACCTTCAATTAAGATGTGTAAATGTGTATTGTTTCGCTCATTATTTATAAATGTACTCATATCCAAAATAACATTGTAATTACCTTCTTCCTGTTCGTGTGAATATCTAAATATGATACGTTAGTACCACAGTTTGTGTTCAAAATGCCCATACTTCATTAATACTGTAATCCAGTATTTTACAACAATCTCCACAGTTTTGTTGTTGTTTTAATTGCGCCTTTGTGATGCGGCGGGAATCTGTTTAACTTCATATTCCACATTGGCGCCCAACAGCAGGTTTGTTACGACGGCTCCACAAAAAAGATGGAGAAATTCAAAACTGTATTGTAAGCTGGGTCCACAACTGAGCGATCAGTTGCGAACCCAATTGCTCCCGAAATCGCAAGATTCATTTTTTTAATGATAACTGAGGTTACAGTTTTTGGGGTTTTTTACATTTTATTATCTACAAGGTGAAGTAATTTTTTTGATTTTGACACGTTTTTTTCTCCCGTGTCTACAAGTTTAGAATCGTATTTATTTTATTTATTTTTTGACAACCGAGGTGACACAGGTCGTAATGTGTCCAGTAATTAACGAGGAAGAGTTGGCTGTTATTATTTTTTAAACTGTTATTTCAAATGCCATATTCCCTAAAGAAAAAAACAAAGCTGTGTAAAAGCTGGAGGAAACTGTTTCATTTTTTTTTTTACCACCGACATTTTTAAAATTAGAGCTTCTTCATATGCAAGCCTTGCAGTCAGCATTATAAGAACTAGTCAGAGCTGGCGAACTGCCACGTGATTGCCTGTGTCTACAGAAGTCGCTCAGCTGGTTGCTTGGAAAGTAGAGCACTGCTCTACTTCAAGCAACTGGTTGCGCAACTGCTCGCAACTGGTTGCAGGGACGTCCACATATAAGCGACTCGGTTGCAAGCAACTAAGTTGCGCAACTGATCGCTCAGGTGTGAACCCAGCTTTATATGGGGCAGGGCACATTGCCACAACATCTTGTTTAGTTTATTTCATTCCATTCATATTCAAATAGCCTAAGCCTTAATCCCAGAGTGTTGTATAAATCCAACATTATAAATACTACTGCCTATGTATTTAAATATCTTGAGTTATTTAAGACTGAAGCAAAAAAAAACAAACAATAATTAATAAAAGGATGGGATAAAGGCAGCAGCTAAATAAATAATAATATGTTGTCAGGTTACCCATTACAGAATGCAACAAGAGTAATATGCAACTCAATTGAGGAATACTAACTTATTTATGAATTGCTTCAGTATCAAATGAAAATAAATGCAATACAAAAGATAATCTCTGAAATACAATATTTAAACTATTGTTCATTATATATGGATGATTACTGCATTCTTCCATAGTGCCGCTATCTGTGCACTCAACTTCTTTAGAATGCAGACTTTGCTTAAATTCCAGTTTGTTTATAGTTTTCAAAGGTAATTTTTAGTCTGTATAACTTGTGTGATTTAAAGCAGTAGGGGTACATTTAAGTTGAATGAAAGTGAATATTTTGCATCAGAATATTTTATCGATTTTCTTAGCAAATAGCAGTTATTTTCCCAGCCTGCATTGCAGGGGTCTTAATGATCCTCAAGTCAATTGTTCTTCTTATTGATCTGGTCTTACTGTGAGCAGTGCAGAAATAAAGCTCCTTCGTTGCACTAAAGGTGTGCTTTGTCAGAAACTACAAGCAGATCACTACTAGTCCAGCATATGCTTAAACCATGCAAGAAATGTGCCAAAATGCACAATTATTGCTTTTAAAAATGTTCCCAGTGGGAGGGTGGACACCCCTTCCACACTCTTCCCCTAACCGCAATGCACCTCAATGACATTGGTGTACCCTACTACCTTGTAAGTGCCACATACTTCAAAACTAATTCAAAACCCTGGGGAGACAGAGAGGAGGGGTGAGACAGCGTGAGGAGTGAGAGAGTAAAGGGAGAGAAAAGAGGGGTCAGACAGAGAAAGGAGTTGAAGACATAGAGGACAGGAGGGGAGTGTGATAGCGAGAGAAAGGATCGATGCTGTAAATCTCCTCCCGATTAGAAAGGGCGCTGTGTAAGGGGAAGGTATGCTGCCTCCTAGATCTACTACCTCGGTGGTAGGTGGAAACCAGAAGGTAACCATATTAGGAGGGGCGTAGCTGCAAGTACTCAGGACGATTCCATTGCAGCCAGCTGCGGGCAGACCTCTATTGGAGAAACCAGGCGACGCCTGACTGCAGGGAGGAGTTTGCTGGGTACAAAGGGGAAGCAGCTACGTCAAAACCTCCCCTTGCGCTGAGTTAAAAGCGATCGGCCGGAGCCGATGTTTTGTTTTGTGATTACGTGTTTTGTTTTTGTGTGTTAGCAGAGGAGCAGGAGGACGGAGGCTGTAGCCAGCGAGCCAGCACATACCCCAGAGCACGCCCTCATCGCACAGCACTTCACAGCACAGCGCACGCCCCACAAACCCTGAAAGAGAAGAGCACATTTTCGTGCACGGAGGACTGTGGTTATTGGAGTGTGTTTTGTTTACTTTTTGTTTTAGCAGGACGCTGAGTTTTGCCCCACTACCATCGCTGGTACTGGGGCTTATTATTATTATTTATTATTATTATTATTATTATTATTAATTATTTTTCCAAGTAGATTTATTTTATGATCTTTTTGTTTGTTAATTATTAAAACCTTTTGTTATTGGGAGAATTCAGTCTGGACATTCACTTTCTACTGCACCACACCATTCAGCGTGTCACAGGGAGACAGAGAGAGGACAGGGAGACAGAGAGGAGAAAGAGAAAGGAGGGCGAGACAGGGAGAGGAGGGGAGATAAAGGAGGGGAGACAGAGTGGAGGGGTGAGAGAGAGGAGGGGAAGGCAGAGAGAGGAGGGGTTGAGACAGAGGGGAGGGGGTGAGACAGATGGGAGGGTTGAGAGAGAGGAGGGGTTGAGACAGAGAGGAGGGGGTGAGACAGAGAGGAGGGGGTGAGACAGAGGGGAGGGTTGAGTGAGAGGAAGAGAGAGAAACAAGGGGGAGACAGAGAGAGGAGGGAGAGACAGAGAGAGACAAGTCATGCTTAACATGAGCTCTTAAATACAAAAGATATTTAGTTGTCTTAGAATGAAATAAATAATGAAAAAATACATCTGTAAAACAGAATTGGAGAACATCTACAACTAAAAAAAGGAAAAAGGAAAAGCTTAAAATTTCAAGAGAAATGGTTCATAAGACCAAAGAGGAAATTAACTAGAGAGGCGAATAAAGAAAGAAAGAAGGAAAGAAAAAACAGCAACATACAACCAAACTGTTAGAAAGACATGAAAACAACAAAACAATCTGAAAGCTATACAAACCAAGAAAAAGATACGCCTCTCAATTTATAAAGGTTTACAAAAATTAAGAAATAGAGTATGTACAGCTTAATCTGAAAAGTGGCAGTTTGAATTTGAAAAGTGGCAGTTTGAATTTTTAAAAGTAGCAGTTTGAATTTGAAAAGTGGCAGTTTTAATTTGAAAAGAGGCAGTTTGAATTTGAAAAGTGGCAGTTTGAATTTGAAAAGAGGCAGTTTGAATTTGAAAAGTGGCAGTTTGAATTTTTAAAAGTAGCAGTTTGAATTTGAAAAGTGGCAGTTTTAATTTGAAAAGAGGCAGTTTGAATTTGAAAAGTGGCAGTTTGAATTTGAAAAGAGGCAGTTTGAATTTGAAAAGAGGCAGTTGGTCTGAGTTTGAAATGGATCCAATGTTGTGCAGTGACAGTGCAGCAGAGCAGCCCCTCCCCCACTGCTCTGCTGCACATAGGAGGGGGAGAAAGAGAGAGGAGGTGGACAGAGAAAGGAGGGGTATAGAGGAGGGGGATAGAGAAAGGAGGGAGACACAGAGAGAGGAGGTGGACAGAGAAAGGAGGCAGAGAAAGGAGGGGGAGAGAGAGGAGGGGATAGAGAAAGGAGGGGAGAGAGGAGGGGCATTAAAACTTCAAGAACTGTTTTCTTAAGATGACATTAAAGAAGTTCTGAAGAAGAAATTGAAGAAGACTAAGATAATTTGAAGAATTGCACTTGAAGGATCTCAGGAAGATCCTCAATATCTTCTGAAGAATTTTATCAGGTTTCATCTGTTTTATTATTTTATTAATTATTTAACCAGGAGATTTACCCTTTCAGACCGAGGCCTCGTTTACAAGGAGGTGCTGGAAAACAATAAAAGGATGATTTCTTCTTAAGAAGACTTTCAGGAATACGGCCCCAGGTCTTAGTGAAGTGTTATTAGAAAAACAACAAAAACAAGATGTTCTATTAAACTGATGAAACAAAGCAAGAGGGGGTGGAGATGAGAGAGGAGAGGAGAGAAGATGTGATCTGTCTGTGTCAGTGATACAATATTCACACAAACACCCACAGTGTTTACTTACCACAGTGTCTGTAATTTACAGTTTGGATCCTTCAGTGCAGCACACAGCAGTCTCACTCCTGAATTACCCAGCTGGTCATTGGCCCTCAGATCCAGCTCTGTCAGTGTTGAGTGGTTTGTACAGAGAGCAGAGGCGAGATCCTCACAACATCTAGATGTGAGACGACATCTCCACAGCCTGCAGAGATTAGGAGACAGGAGAAGATCAGCACAGCGTGAGAGGAAGGAGAGGAGGGACAACTCAGTGTGACAGGGAAGAAAGGGGAGGGGAGAACAACTGAGAGGAAGGGAGGGAAGAAAGGCAACTGAAAGAGGGAGGTGAGGAGAAGAGTGGAGGGGAGAGGAAAGGATTATGAGAGACAAGTTCAGAAAGGGGAGACAGAGGGGCAGGGATAGAGAAAGAGAGGAGAGAGGAAGAGGGAGAAAAGGGGAGACAGAGATGGGTGGGGATAGAGAAAGAGGGGGAGGGGGAGAATAAATCAAGTTTAGGAGTAGAAGAGAGGGGAGGAGAGCCAGCCATCAAAGTGTAACTTAAAAATAACAGACTTGATTTCAAAAGACTGCAGGAATTAAGACTTGCTCCTGTCATTCAAATACTGCCACCTTATCACTGGAGGAGAACGACACGCGGGTCAGCTTTCTTCGACAATGACTTGCAACTTAACCCTTAGAAAGGTTTACCACAGTATTTGCAATGCTTTCCTCATGGTTATACTATGCATTTACCACAGGTTAACCTGGTTTGCCATGCTTTTTCATATGCTTGAACATATGAAACATATGCTTTGTCTCTGCTTTTACCATTCTTTCACTGTGCTTTATTACACTTTGCAATGCTTCTACTATGGTAAACTTTTATAAAGGAAGTTCTTAATCATGTTTGTTATAAACATTTGCACATTATATATGAAGGAGTGCATTTTTAAGACCCGTTGAGAATAAAGGATAAAGATTTGACTCTATTGGAATTGATATTTAATTTACTGTATATTATTGCTGCTGCTGTGGGAATTTTACAAAACAATTAAAATAAAGTTATAATGGTGTTTGAAAATATAAAAAATACCATATTTACTCAATTTAAGTTACATTTTGGATGAATAAATGTTCACATTTGGGGAGTGACATGGATTCTGTGTTTTTAGGTTTGGGCACCAGTTTAAATTTGCACATGTCGATTATTCTGGCTTGCTTGAACGAGAGCTTCTGTCCACACAGTAATGTCCACTACAGTAATTACCCTGCCCTGTGCATTTGTATTTTGTATTGTGATTTAACAGCGTGGATGGGAAGCCCCATCCACATTAAAACCTCGTGCAGAAGGTGACCATCTCCCGAAGTTAATTCATTGTTTAATTGACCATCGAGTTCATTCACCTCAGATGACACTGCTGCATGGGACGCCAGGCACACCGTATCCTAGCAACCTGCGCAGCGCCGGGGGAACTCGAGTTAGAGACTGAAGCCAAAAATATCGAATGCTTCCATAATGCTTATCAAACAGACGGTAAGAAGCCAGACAGAGGAAGTGCGTTACTGTATTTGAAATTGAAAAACCAAACGTTTTCTATTTGTTTTCAGAGGTCAAATAAAATATAAAATCCAGTTCAGTTATTGGAAGGATATTTTTCCAGGTCAAGTGCATATAGCCCAGCGTTCAGAACAGAAAATAGGAGGCACTTTTTTACACAGAGAATTGTGAGGGTCTGGAACCAACTCCCCAGTAATGTTGTTGAAGCTGACGCCCTGGGATCCTTCAAGAAGCTGCTTGATGAGATTCTGGGATCAATAAGCTACTAACAACCAAACGAGCAAGATGGGCTGAATGGCCTCCTCTCGTTTGTAAACTTTCTTATGTTCTTATGTTCTTATGTTCTTCAATTGGTGTCTTCCGTCTGCCCCGTGGGATGTCAGCTGCAGTGCAAAATGTAGCTGTTTTTAATTACACTTTACAGAGAAATGATGCAAAGCGGGTTGTCTGTTTTTGGGCGGTTTTAGCAAAACGTGAGTGTTTTTTTTTTTTTTTAAACATGAAATCTCTGCCATGATTGACACAACATGATTAATAACACATCCAATCAGAATCGGAGTAACACACACACGTTATTTATTGCATATCGTAAAAATGCCTTTCAACAAATTGAACTTCGTTTCAATTCATGTCAGCAGATATATTATGAGCAGATTCAAAGCACTGTTGTTATAAGTCGTTAGTGAGACCAGACCGTCATATAAAATGAATATTGTAATAATAGTAAAATCACTTTAATTTACCAGGTTTTAAATGTGCTTTTAAATCGTCCAAGTCTTTACTCTCACATTAAATGCAGAATGAAGAACGCTAAAACGAGAGCGCAACATTTTAATAAGTGACCAGTCTTTATTCATGTTTATACAATTACGAATAGCGATTGTAATAAAGTGTGTCCTGCATTTATTCTTTTTTAAATTCTAGATTAAATCGCTTATTAAAATGTTGCACCCTCGGTTGCATGCAGTTTCTTCATTCTCAGACCTGCCAACCTTGACATTTTTTTTTGAGTAGCACTCTTTCACGCGGACATCTCGGGGGTCCAGGGGCTTCCCCAGAATTGTTTTAGGGTATAAAACAGCTAAATGCTACACTCTGGTGTGTTTTGAGTATGAATTTTTCAGTAAAAAAATAATGAGATTAGCTATGATTGTTTCAGTTTAAATTTAATTTTGTTTACCTTAGTATACCTTTTTAATTTATACCAACTGAAAATTATTTCAAGTACAGAAAATAGCCATTTTTGTAGTATGTTTGTATTTTATTTACTGTCAAAACATAATAAATTGAAATGTATAAGCTTCTAAAAACAGAGAAACAAAGCACTTTCAAAAAGGAAAAGAAAACTTGTAAATAGTCACTGAATCAGCACCAAATATAATAGCTATCCACAAAGTGAGTGTTTGGAACAGAAAGGAATCCAACAGGTCAGACTGCACTTTCAGATCTTGAATGTTTAGCTTCATAGGTGGCTGACTTGGCTTTCCTGAGCAAGGTGTCACTAAAGGTTTGTGTGTGACACACTTGCTGCTTCACTGACATCATGACTTTGTGCGCTACCAGTGAACTTAGCATGTCTGTGCTCAGGATGGCTCTGTGTTGGGTTTTGGTTTTGGTCACCAAGCTGAACACTCTTTCACAGTCAGCATTACTGTGGAAGATGACCAAAATGCCTAGCTGTAACATTACAGTAATGCCCGATTCTTTTGTTCTGGACAGAAATATAAAGTTTCCTTCTACAGGATTCCTGCTGATCCAGACAGGAGGGTAAAATGGATTTCAGAGATTAAAAGAGAATAAAGAAAACAAAAAAAGACTGGACCCATTTGTTTGTAGTGAGCGCTTCATAAAAAGTTAATATCAGTAAGCATGAATCTATTCAGTCTTGAACAAAGAAGACTATGTGGTGATCTGATTCAAGCATTCAAAATCCTAAAAGGTATAGACAATGTCGACCCAGGGGACTTTTTTGACCTGAAAAAAGAAACAAGGACCAGGGGTCACAAATGGAGATTAGATAAAGGGGCATTCAGAACAGAAAATAGGAGGTACTTTTTACACAGAGAATTGTGAGGGTCTGGATCAGGGGTGGCAATAATTTTTGCAGGGGGGCCACTCCATGAATTTCGCTAAGTCATCACGGGCCGCACATCTCTACTATATTAATTAAATTACCTCACCATCTATTGTATAAAGCAAACGTATATACCGATCCACAAAAAGGGAGACAAAACCGAACCAGGTAACTACAGACCAATAAGCCTGACTTCAATTATATGTAAAATTATGGAAACTATAATAAGATCTAAAATGGAAAATTACCTATATGGTAACAGTATCATGGGAGACAGTCAGCATGGTTTTAGGAAAGGGAGATCGTGTCTAACTAACCTGCTTGACTTTTTTGAGGATGCAACATTGACAATGGATAATTGCAAAGCATACAACATGGTTTATTTAGATTTCCAGAAAGCTTTTGACAAAGTCCCGCATAAAAGATTAATTCTCAAACTGAACGCAGTAGGGATTCAAGGAAATGCATGCACATGGGATTAGGGAGTGGTTAACATGTAGAAAACAGAAAGTACTGATTAGAGGAGAAACCTCAAAATGGAGCGAGGTAACCAGTGGTGTACCACAGGGATCAGTATTAGGTCCTCTGCTATTCCTAATCTACATTAATGATTTAGATTCTGGTATAGTAAGCAAACTTGTTAAATTTGCAGACGACACAAAAATAGGAGGAGTGACAAACACTGTTGCAGCAGCAAAGGGCATTCAAAATGATCTAGACAGCATTCAGACCTGGGCAGACACATGGCAAATGACATTTAATAGAGAAAAGTGTAAAGTATTGCATGCAGGCAATAAAAAATGTGCATTATAAATATCATATGGGAGATACTGAAATTGAAGAAGGGATCTGTGGCGGAGTGTCCCGCCCCTATGTATTATTATTTGTATTTTTGTTTTGCGGCGGGTAAAAGCGCCCGCGTCTTTTATATTTATATTTAAAAACCCGTGAGGATGCATGACTGATCAGCTACTGATTATTTAACTAGCTGACAGTCATGCATCCTTACCAAACGATGCAGACTGTGGCCGAGGGTAATAAGATAAACAGCTAGTTAACCCCTCGGCCAGAGTATAAGAACCGACAGCTGTCTGTGCTGCGGTGGGGAGTTTTGGAGTAGAGAGCGGAGAGAGAGCGGAGAGAGACGACATAAAACAATTGCTAAAACGTGCTGGTTTAGCCAGCACGCCACTTACTTGTTTGTCTGTTTATTCGTTTGGCCCTCGTGCCCTTTGGTTTGTGTTTTGTTGTTTTGTTTAAATCTTTTGTTTTGTTTATTTGTTTATTAAAACGCTGAGTGCCATAGCATTCAGCTTCACCCGCCCATCCATTGTTGTGGTTTCAGTTACTTCCTGGTCCGTGACGTCACCACTGCAAGCCAGCCTGTCACATATGGTGTCCTGCGTGGGACAAACAACGCCTCAAGAGCGGACCAGGAAAGAAAAAGGACGTTTTTGTTTGTTTTTCAAACAGTATTTTTTGTGTTTTTGGAAAAAAATAAAAATAAAAAAATGGGGAAGAGTAGCCGGAGGAGAAAGCAGCAGCAACAACAACAGCAGCAGGAGGCGCAGCAACAGCAGCAGGTCCTTACCACGCTGGGCGTCTGCCTCACCTGCCTGAAGGGTGAGGAGTGGTGCCAGCGGTTGGTGAGGTTGGGCACGTGGCACGGACCAACCCCTCCATGGCAGGAGAGGAAGGAGCCTGAGCATCCAGAAAGGGTGAGAGAGGACCCGCATCCTCCGGGCGGAAGAATCCCGTCTCCTCTGAGGGGATCTGGGACTGGCTGGCGGAGCCTGAGAGGGATATAATGGTCGCCCTCCCTGCTGTGATCAACCTCCTGTGGGCGAGAGATGGGGGCGCTGGGAGGCCTGGGAACAGAAACACCAACCAGCATCCCTCCCAGACATCGCAGCCATGGTGCTCAACTACCTGGCTGCAGATATGGGAGGGGCCCGCTGCTGTTTCCAGCGCCAGAGGGAGAGGAGCCATTGCTGCCTTCTCCAGCGCCAGAGGGAGAGGAGTCATCGCTGCCTTCTCCAGCCCAGAGGGAGAGGAGTCGTCGCTGCCTTCTCCAGCGCCAGAGGGAGAGGAGTCGTCGCTGCCTTCTCCAGCGCCAGAGGGAGAGGAGTCGTCGCTGCCTTCTCCAGCGCCAGAGGGAGAGGAGTCGTCGCTGCCTTCTCCAGCGCCAGAGGGAGAGAGTCGTCGCTGCCTTCTCCAGCGCCAGAGGGAGAGGAGTCGTCGCTGCCTTCTCCAGCGCCAGAGGGAGAGGAGTCGTCGCTGCCTTCTCCAGCCAGAGGGAGAGGAGTCGTCGCTGCCTTCTCCAGCCAGAGGGAGAGGAGTCGTCGCTGCCTTCTCCAGCGCCAGAGGGAGAGGAGTCGTCGCTGCCTTCTCCAGCCAGAGGGAGAGGAGTCGTCGCTGCCTTCTCCAGCGCCAGAGGGAGAGGAGTCGTCGCTGCCTTCTCCAGCCAGAGGGAGAGGAGCCGTCGCTGCCTTCTCCAGCGCCAGAGGGAGAGGAGCCGTCGCTGCCTTCTCCAGCCCAGAGGGAGAGGAGCCGCTGCCGTCTCCAGCCAGGGGAGAGGAGCCAGCTGCCGTCTCCAGCCAGGGGAGAGGAGCCAGCTGCCTCTGTCTCCAGCACCAGAGGGCAGCAGGAGCTGCCTCTGTCTCCACCACCACCAGGAGCAGAGCAGCAGGAGCTGCCTCTGTCTCCACCACCACCAGGAGCAGAGCAGCAGGAGCTGCCTCTGTCTCCACCACCACCAGGAGCAGAGCAGCAGGAGCTGCCTCTGTCTCCACCACCACCAGGAGCAGAGCAGCAGGAGCTGCCTCTGTCTCCACCACCACCAGGAGCAGAGCAGCAGGAGCTGCCTCTGTCTCCACCACCACCAGGAGCAGAGCAGCAGGAGCTGCCTCTGTCTCCACCACCGCCAGGAGCAGAGCAGCAAGAGCTGCCTCTGCCTCCACCACCTCCACCAGCAGAGGGTGAATGCCTGCTGGTTCCGCCTCAACCGCCATGGGAGGACTGCTTGCCTCCCAGCTCCACCAGCAGAGGGTGAATGCCTGCTGGTTCCGCCTCAACCGCCGTGGGAGGACTGCTTGCCCCTCCCACCTCCACCAGCAGAGGGTGAATGCCTGCTGGTTCCGCCTCAACCGCCGTGGGAGGACTGCTTGCCCCTCCCAGCTCCACCAGCAGAGGGTGAATGCCTGCTGGTTCCGCCTCAACCGCCGTGGGAGGACTGCTTGCCCTCCCAGCTCCACCAGCAGAGGGTGAATGCCTGCTGGTTCCGCCTCAACCGCCGTGGGAGGACTGCTTGCCCCTCCCACCTCCACCAGCAGAGGGTGAATACCTGCTGGTTCCGCCTCAACCGCCGTGGGAGGACTGCTTGCCCCTCCCAGCTCCACCAGCAGAGGGTGAATTCCTGCTGGTTCCGCCTCAACCGCTGTGGGAGGACTGCTTGCCCCTCCCACCTCCACCAGCAGAGGGTGAATGCCTGCTGGTTCCGCCTCAGCCGCCGTGGGAGGACTGCTTTCCCTCCCACCTCCACCAGCAGAGGGTGAATACCTGCTGGTTCCACAACCACCGTCCTGGGAAGGACTGCTCTTGCCCTGCCTCGCACGCCTAAGGATGCCTGCTACGCACCGCCAAGGATGCCTGCCTGCGCCGCCTAAGGATGCCTGCTTCGCCGCCCAAGGATGCCTGCCGCACCGCCTAAGGCTGCCTGTTGCTCCGCATCGCCTGGGGCTGCCTGTTGCTCCGCGTCGCCTGGGGCTGCCTGTTGCTCCGCATCGCCTGGGGCTGCCTGTTGCGCCGCGATCGCCTGGAGAGCCACCAGTTACAGGGAGCGAGGGAGAAGTGGAGCTCCCGCTGCCGCCTCCATGGCCAGGGGCTCCCCTCCCGAGTTCGCCTCCGGAGGGTCCGCTACTGCTGCTGCTGCCGTTGCCTCCCGAGGGTCCGCTGCTGCTGCCGTCGCCTCCCGAGGGTCGCTACTGCTGCCATCGCCTCCCGAGGGTCCTGTTTTGCCTGGGTTCAGCTACCAGTCCTGCCACGCTGGCAGGAAATACTGTGGCTGGAGCCCCATGAAGGGCAGCTGCCAGCCATGAAGAAGGGGAGGTCAGGAGACCAGCTCCCCGCAGCAATTTCGCTGCAGGAGAGGGTGGCGGAGCCCCACGGAGGGAGCTGCCGGCCATGAAGAAGGGGGCAGGTCTGGAGACCACCCCAAAAATTTTTGGCCAAAGGAGCCGGCCTGTGCGCTGGCCATTGGAACGCTACGGCTGTTTGGGTGGGAGGAGGACATCCCACCGTGGCCGCCACCTTTGGCCCGTTGCTGCCCCTGTTCCTGCGCCGGGACTGCTAGCGGGACTTTAGGGAATAAGGGGAGGTGGCGAAAAGGCCATGTGTGCTGCGCACAAGGGGGCATGTGTGGCGGAGTGTCCGCCCTATGTATTATTATTTGTATTTTTGTTTGCGGCGGGTAAAAGCGCCGCGTCTTTTATATTTATATTTAAAAACCCGTGAGGATGCATGACTGATCAGCTACTGATTATTTAACTAGCTGACAGTCATGCATCCTTACCAAACGCGTGCAGACTGTGGCCGAGGGGTAATAAGATAAACAGCTAGTTAACCCCTCGGCCAGAGTATAAGAACCGACAGCTGTCTGTGCTGCGGTGGGGAGTTTTGGAGTAGAGAGTGGAGAGAGACGACATAAAACAATTGCTAAAACGTGCTGGTTTAGCCAGCACGCCACTTACTTGTTTGTCTGTTTATTCGTTTGGCCCTCGTGCCCTTTGGTTTGTGTTTTGTTGTTTTGTTTAAATCTTTTGTTTTGTTTATTTGTTTATTAAAACGCTGAGTGCCATAGCATTCAGCTTCACCCGCCCATCCACTGTTGTGGTTTCAGTTACTTCCTGGTCCGTGACGTCACCACTGCAAGCCAGCCTGTCACAGGATCTATGAAAAAGACCTAGGAGTTTATGTTGACTCAGAAATGTCTTCATCTAGACAATGTGGGGAAGCTATAAAAAAGGCCAATAAGATGCTCGGATATATTGTGAGAAGTGTTGAATTTAAATCAAGGGAAGTAATGTTAAAACTTTACAATGCATTAGTAAGACCTCACCTAGAATATTATGTTCAGTTCTGGTCACCTCGCTACAAAAAGGATATTGCTGCTCTAGAAAGAGTGCAAAGAAGAGCGACCAGAATTATCCCGGGTTTAAAAGGCATGTCGTATGCAGACAGGCTAAAAGAATTGAATCTATTCAGTCTTGAACAAAGAAGACTACTCGGTGATCTGATTCAAGCATTCAAAATCCTAAAAGGTTTAGACAATGTCAACCCAGGGAACTTTTATGACCTGAAAAAAGAAACAAAAAAGGACCAGGGGTCACAAATGGAGATTAGATAAAGGGGCATTCAGAACAGAAAATAGGAGGCACTTTTTTACACAGAATTGTGAGGATCTGGAACCAACTCCCCAGTAATGTTGTTGAAGCTGACACCCTGGGATCCTTCAAGAAGCTGCTTGATGAGATTCTGGGATCATTAAGCTACTAATAACCAAACGAGCAAGATGGGCTGAATGGCCTCCTCTCGCTTGTAAACTTTCTTATGTTCTTATGTTCTTAATAACACATCCAATCAGAATCGGAGTAACACACACACATTTTATTTATTACATATCGTAAAAATGCCTTTAAACAAATTGAACTTCGTTTCAATACATGGCAGCAGATATATTATGAGCAGATTCAAAGCACTCTTGTTATAAGACGTTAGTGAGACCAGACCGTCATATAAAATGTATATTGTAATAATAGTAAAATCACTTTAATTTACCAGGTTTTAAATGTGCTTTTAAATCGTCCAAGTCTTTACTTTCTCATTAAATGCAGAATGAAGAACGCTAAAACGAGAGCGCAACATTTTAATAAGTGACCAGTCTTTATTCATGTTTATACAATTATGAATAGCGATTGTAATAAAGTGTGTCCTGCATTTATTCTTTTTTAAGAATAAATAAGAAAGCTACTTGTTAACAGTCAATAAAAAAATACTGTATTTGTAAATACTTTAATTAATGTAGCGTGATTAAGAGTAATTCCCTTATAAATGGCTTATTTTCAAATAAAAAATACGAAGCCTTTTATTCATGCTGACATTTTTCAATTTCCATTGTATTTGAAGATATTAAGTAATTTAATAGAGCACATCTTTATACAATGAAAGTAAATAGCTCAGTAAAGTCTTCTTTTTTAGGGTGGCTAATTGCTGATCCAGAAGACACAGCTAAAGGCTTCTGCAAATACTGCAGAGTCTCAATAAGATGCAAAAACAACAAAACATACTAACAATGCTACTCCACATTCTGCCTTGAATAAAATAAACTGCTTCCAAGTAGCATCCGTGTTGGAGATTAACAACAAAAACACAAGGGTAGCATTGAAAGTAGTGTTTCTAGTGGCAAATCACACCGTCATTTCCACTGTGGATTGCTTGAATGAGATCGTCAAAGACATTGTAAATGAAACAAACTGCACCGATCTCAAAGACATCCAGCTGCACAGAACTTAGTGCACAGCAGTGATACATTCAGTCCTGGGGACATGCTTTTTCATTTTATTTTTTTAAGGTTTTTTTCAGGTAGAAGCAGACAGGTTTTTATAAAAGTAGTTTTTACTGATCAGCTGTCCTTCATTACAAATGCTAGTTGCAGATACGCACAGTTGAAAGGTCACCGCTATCTACAGGGTATTTGCGTTCCCTAGCAAGCGATATTTATTGGCAACACGTCATAATACAGGAACAAATGATCACTGCACTTTATCTGGTAATAACCCGTCTCCTTCCTTGTTTACAACTGACTCTGTATGTAAGCTGCCCTCAATCAATAAACTTTATTCACACACTCTGCATGCACATTCATTCCCATTCATGTCAGTACACTCCACACCTAACGGTGATTATTATTTTTTGTACAGTTCATGATTATCATTTCACTTCTTCAGATAATGACTCCTCTCCTGTAACTTCTATCTGTTCTCAAGGTTTGTTTAAATGCTTGCTGTTGACCCTGGTCCACTTCTGTTATTAAATGATTTCAATGGATTTATGCATGCCCACACAGTGGGGTGTAGCCCCCTCAAATTTGCCATCACTACTGACTGACGTGCTTTCATTACTTCACTTGCATGCTGGTTGTGCAGTAACTTTAGAAAACAAAGGCGGTGCGGGGTGCCAATTTTAGACAGAAAGGAAATTAGATGCCCATTTTAATGTAATCGTTTTAATAAAATTAAGATTACAAATATATTTGCTTTGTAATTGTATTATTAAATGGCAAATCAGAAATTATATCATAGTAAGTGGTTTAACCCCCTCCCCACCTCCCCAATACACACATCATGAGCACCCTGTGGCCCCAAGATTTGGACAACATTGCCTTATCTGGCCCTCCAGTGAATGTAATTGAATACCCCTGATATAGGCTAAGTGCTGATCTTTAAGCTGTAGTTTATAGTTTATTCAGCAGCCTTCATGATATTATTAGAATTCTTCTTGTATAATTTCAGGGTAGATAGCTGGTAACAGGGATTGCTTTATTTCTACATTCTTACAGTTATTCCCTGGAACAACTCCAATGAAACTGGAAACATGGAAACTTAGAAACAGGGATTGGGGAATTCAATGTCCAGTTCAAACAATGATTAATTGTGGCCAAAATGGTCAAAATGCATATAGAGATAAGCAGACAGGAGGGCAATGCGAGAGTGAAGGGTGAGACAGAGAGAGGAGGTACAGAGAGAGAGAAAACAGAGGGAGAGGAGGGGGTGACAGACTGAGGAGGAGGCACAGAGAGGAGGGCAGAAACAGAGAGAAGGGAGAGAGAGATGGGAGGGAGAGAGGAGGGCAGAGACAGAAGAGGGGAGAGACAAAGGGGGGAGAGATGGAGAGAGGAGGGATGAAACAGAGAGAGGATATGAGAAAGGAGGAGGAGACAGATGATGGGTGAGGCAGAGAGGAGGGAGACAAGAGGAGGAGGGGAGAGATTTTCTTTATTGCTGTTATTCAAGCTTGCAATTCAACAGCTGAAATCACTCCATATCCAGTGTCCAATCAACTGTCTCACTAATTAGGTGATTAAGTGCATATGCTTCAATCACAGTCACCCAAGCGTGTCAAGCTCTAGGATGTATGATTGAGTGGTTAAAAAGAAACCAAAAGCATTGTCAATGTCCATCATTTATTTTATTTTAAATAAATGTGTTATAACAGTGATAAGTTTCTTTTGATGCTTGGTATACATAAAATCCCAGGAAGAGTTTTTTACTACTTTTAACTGAGAAGACAGCACACATAAGAGTGCAGTGTACAGGACAAACAAAACACCACATCAAATACTGAAGCAGGAAGATAGCTGTCTGCTTTCTACATCTAATCTACAGTAAGGGACAAGGAAATGTATTTTAAAATTTGTTTAAGAAGTAAAAATGCATCTTTTGTAAGAATTAAGGCCTGAGATGGAAGATGAGTTTGAAAAGGAGGGAAACCCCCGATCCCTGCAGGCCGGCTGCAGAAACTGTGACATTGATGATTCCGAGCCAACTGCCACAGGTGGGTCCAGAGAGCTTTGTAATCCCATACCCAGAGGAGCTGAGGACTGCACAGGCTAGGAACACCTTTAAAACTGCTCTCTTAACAGACAGCCCAGAGACCCTAGTGGCAGACTTCTCCCTCTGCGGAGAGACCAGGACCAAAACAAAGCTGGTGTTCTTCACAGAGCAGCCAGCCGCCTGGCACAATGCTCTGTGTAACACATTCAGAAACTTTAAAGAGAGAGGCATCTGCAATGGCAGACAATTAGTGATAACAGAAAGCACAGACTCTGACATCACTGTGTTTACATTCAATGTCTATCACAATGGCACTGTGCCTAGACACTTCTGAACAGTCTTTCCTGACAGTGAAGCAACAGGCTGACAAGGAGAAGCTGCACACAGCAGGGCAGACAGGGTGCGGACTGTAGTGCTGCAGACGCCACACCCAGCACAGAGCCTGTCAGGAACACTGCCCAGCTCACCCCCAGTCTGTCACCAAAGATGCCCAGCCCTGTGAAAGCCATCAAAGACTGCCTGTCAGACCTGGAGACGGAGTTTACTGAATTCAGAGAATCAAAATCACAGCCAAACTAAATGAAGGAGAACGTATAGAACAGCTAAAAGACAAAATCAATGAAATAAAAAATGACCATAAGGTATTGGTGGCTGAACTGAAAGCACAGTGAGTGAGCTGCAGTTAGAGAGCAATCATCTGAAGAGCGGCTTGACGAAGGTCAGAGGAGCTGCAGAAGAAGGCACAGCTCAGTGAGACAAGGAGCCTCCACAGAGAACTGCAGAGTCTGAAAGACACGCTGGCACAAACAGGTATACGCAGCAAGAGAGCGCCAACCAGGAGTGAGAATCAGAAAAAGGGATGATCATGAGTCTCAGACTGAAAATGCAGAGACAGCATTGGCTGCTGTAGAGAGACAAAAGGGGAATTCACAATCACAGCCCTCAGAAGGGGACATTCTCAACAGCGCTGTGAACACCACACAACAGCAGAGAAGCAATACAACAGCAAACACCAACACAGACATAGACAATCCAGACTCAACCTTCAAACCCCCAAACTATCAACAAACAACCCCAGCCTGACGTGGTGGTTCTCATGGACTCCAACGGGCGCTACCTTGATGAAAGGCGTCTGTTTCCGGGAAAGCACATTTACGAAAATCAGATGCCCCAATATAGAGAGAGCCTTCCAGATTATAGCCAAGCCACAGCTTGTATCCCCAAAATACATCGTACTCCACACAGGGACAAACGATCTGCCGCAGCATTCAGAAGATCTGCCCAAATCACTGGAACAACTGGTCAAACTGGACACACAGCGATTCCCCATGGCCAAAATCATTCTCTCCACATTGCTGCTGAGAAAAGATGTGCCACAGCACAGTATTCATGAGATTAACAGGAAGATCTCAAGCAGCTTCGCTCGCCTCTCCAATGTGCACATAGCCCATCACCACGCCAGATCCAGCAACATCCGAATTGAGTAACATCAAGCACTTCACATAGTCTGTTCCAGATTACTGACAGCATCGACTGCAACAAAGGTGAGCAATGGACTAGCTAACCTGTCTATAAGAAGGTGTGTGTATGAGCATGTACAAATGTGAAGACATATTATTATTTGTTTATTTAGCAGATGCCTTTATCCAAGGTGACTTACAGAGACTAGGGTGTGTGAACTATGCATCAGCTGCAGAGTCACTTACGTCTCACCTGAAAGACAGAGCACAAGGAGGTTAAGTGACTTATTCAGGGTCACACAATGAGTGGCTGAGCCAGGATTTGAACCGGGGGCCTCCTGGTTACAAGCCCTTTTCTATAACCACTGGACCACACAACCATAAGCTCCATTTTCTGAAATTAACCTCTGCCTATCAAGATCAGACCAGAAAACCACTGGAGAGTATATATTTACACTTCTCAGAAAAGACAGTAGTAATGATAATAAAAACAACAGCAACAATAACATAACTCTTTAGAAATGATCATAAACAATTGTGTTCACAACTTCTCTCCCCATAAACAATTCCATCAGTAGTAACGATCTCGTTCAGAATCAGCAGCTGGAATGTTCAGGGCTTGTGCTCTTCAGTGTCTGGAATGAAGAGCACAGTCTCTGATTCTGTAAATAGGTTAAAAGACATGGATGTAATTATTCTTTGTGAAACATGGCTCAGTGCAGATGTGTCTACTGTCCCGTGGGGTATGGGGAGATCTGAGTGTCCTCCCTAAAGAATATGAAAATCAAACGTGGCAGAGAGTCAGGTGGCATAATTGAGTGGTACAAAGGGGGCATTTCTCATTCCATCAGCCCTGTAAAAAGAGGAGTTTCACATTTATGGTTAAAGGTGAAAGGAAGCATTTTCCAAATGAACAGAGATCTCTACCTGTGTGCTGTACACATACCACCCTCCGACTCCCCTTATTATAATGAGGAGGTTTCCACAATCTGGAGTCAGAGGTGCTGCACTTCCACACACTCGTTAATGTGCTGCTGTGTGGAGACTTGAACTCCAGAACAGGCAGAGAAAACGATTTTTATAACGATAGAGGGAAATAAGTAGATCTTTGGAAATTCGCCTTTGTACCAAGACTATCACACTAAACAGAAACAGCTATGATAGTGTAGTCAATAAGAATGGGAAACAGCTGCTGCAGATGTGCAGAAGTGTAGGAATGTACATTGTAAACGGCCGGACTAGAGGAGACTCTCTAGGAAGATTCACCTTCAGCTGTGCTCGGGGCTGCAGTGTGGTGGACTATTCCATCACTGACATGGACCCCCAGCTCATTAACAGCTTCATAGTCAGGCCACAGTCCACCCTGTCAGACCACAGCCAGACAGTGTCTATTTAAAAAAGGTCAACACTGCCCAACATTGATGTAAATACACCTGCAAATTTATACAAACTCCCACCCACTTATAAATGGAAACAAACCAGCCATTTACAATATCAGAAAATCACCAACAGTGACAAAATCAAACAAATGTTAAGCCATTTCTTACATAAAAGCCATCAGACTGGAGTCAATCTGGCTGTGAGAGACTTCAGCAAAATCCTAATAGCAGCAGCCAAATCAGAATTAAGAATTAAGATTGAGAAAACAAAATCTAAAGAAAAATGGTTTGACAGTGAATGTAAAGCAATGAGGAACAAATTAAGAGAATTATCTAATCTGAAACGTAGAGATCAACAAAAGAATTACAACTCAATTACTGTCAAACTTTAAAATACTACAAATATACACTTAAAGAAAAAACAAGCATATGTGACCAAATAATTATTACAGCTTGAACAATCAATCGATAATAATTCATTCTGGTCAAACAGGAAGAATCTGAACTCCAGTAGCAGTAACAAGGAACTGGCAATCCTTAATGGAAATATTTGGAAAGAATACTTTGAAAAACTTCACAAACAATTCCCAAAAATAATCTAACTCTAAATCAAAATGAATTACTTGATACATTAGCAAACCTGGAAAGAATTAAAGATAATCAATCTCCTCTAGATGCCCCAATCACTCTGCAGGAGGTGACAGACAAACTGAAGTCCCTCTCAGCCAGGAAAGCCTGTGGCCTCGACAGCATCAGCAATGAGATGTTAAGATACAGCAACAACCATCTGCAAGAGGCCCTGGTGAAACTAACATCATTCTGAGCACAGCCTGCTTCCCACCCATCTGAAAGAGGCCCTGGTGAAACTCTAACATCATTCTGAACACAGGCTGCTTCCCACCCATCTGAAAGAGGCCCTGGTGAAACTAACATCATTCTGAGCACAGGCTGCTTCCCAGAGATCTGGAACCAAGGGCTCATTACAACAATTTATAAAATTTGAGACAGATTAGACCTGAATAATTATAAGGGTCTCTGCGTAAAGAGTAACTTAGGGAAAGTATTCTGCAGTTTTAATAACACCCGAATACTGAACCTTCTGACAGAACACAGCGTGCTGATTAAAAGCCAGATAGGCTTCTTACCAAAGCACCGTACTATAGACTAGGGCTGGGACAATGCATCGAATCGTTGGAATAACCATTGATGGTTGGGAAAAAAAAAACAAAAAACACACACACATCTATGCAGCACGCTATCGTTAGTCAGAATAAGCGTGACAAAAAAAAAAAAAACCTAGGAGAAGAGAGTAGAGGCAGGCCGCATTTCAGGATCAGATTTTGCTAGTAAAATTGTCAATTTAATTTCATTTTAAATAATGCCGTCAGATGTTTAGAAGTTTTTTTTTTTGTTTTTTTGTTTTTACAAAAGAATAAAATTGAAAGGTAAAATGCGCTATTTGTGGAGTTTTAATGAGCTTCTGTGGCAAAACCACCAACCTGTTGTGCTCACCAACAGTGAGAGGAGGGAAGAGAGGGGGACAGAGGAGGTGGAGAGAGAAATGGGGAGGCAGAGAAAGTAGGGGGAGACAAAGAAGGGGGAGAGAGAGGGAGAGAGGTGGGACAGAAAGAGGACCTGGACAAAGGCAGGCTGTATCACCAGGTACAGGTGATTATATACTGACACAGAGTAAGACAGCACCCGACAAAATACGACAGCGGGAACAAATGGAAGCAACACCTTCAGTGACGGCTTATTTTGGAAAGAAAGTTGATCCAAAAAGCATCAGAGCAAAAGAAATAACAGGCCTGATATTAGATGTTGTCACACAAGATATCAGACCTGTTAGTATAGTAGAGGGAGCTGCGTTTAAAAATCTCATTGCAAATCTTGCTCCGGGCTATGAAATGCCCTGTCGAAACACAATCTCCAAATTCATAACTCTGGATCACGAAAGTGCAAAGGAAAAGCTTAGACAGGATTTAAGCCAAGAGTGTAATTCAATGTCCATCACTACCGATGTACGGACAAGCATGACACAAGAAGCATCACCTGCCATTACATTAACAAAACTAGGAACTCGAGTCAAAAGTATTAGCGACACTAAAACATTACACGAGACACAGCTGTGAATTTAGCAGAAGCGATCAATCAGATAAACACAGAGTTTGAAGTGGAACACGGTTTATTATATGTTTGAACGCCTTCTTGAATTAAAATGGCCGGTTTTTGCTGTTTTGTCAAACCCAGGATTTGACCAAAAAGTCTGACGCAGCTACTTTAGATCTCACGACTGAGCAGTGGAAGCTAATGTCTGTGATACTGCCTCTACTACAGCCATTCAAACTGGCTACAGTACTTTTGAGTGCAGAGAAAAACATTACTGCTAGTTCTTTGTACCCACTTGCAACAGGGATAAAACAGACTGAAGATCCTGATGAAGGGGAGACACCATCTTCAAGTTAAACTGATTTGCTAACTCCAGTTACACAGAGTTTGAGAGATAAGCTAGTGCGTAATTTGTCTCAGTGATTTTGTTTACATCAGCTGAATGACCTAAGTAATTACGTCATGCCGCTGCTTTTTGTGTCATTTCTTGACCCCACGATTTCACTATCTGGATTTCCTAATCCGAACAGGCCAAAGCCTGCATGTCTGAAGCACTGTCTTCCAAAACTAGTGAGGCTGGTGGAGGACAACCTCGAACATGACAGAAATCGTGCCTGTACAAGTGAGTGCAGCACAGAGGACTTACCTGTTAAAAAGAAAACGAAGACCGAACAAGCAATGGAATTGTTACTTCGTGGATGGCAACAAACACACACTACTTCCAAGGAAACCTTAATCCAACAAGAGATGACGATGTATGCTTCTGAAACTCCATTAAAACATCAGTGAAGTTCCCCTGATTTGGTGGAAAAATAACCAGACACGCTTTCCCAACCTAGCAGCCTTGGCAAAGAGCATGTTAAGTATCCCTGCAACATCGGTTCAGCAAAGCAGGGAAACTGTGTTCTTCTTTGAAACCGGGGAATGTGGATGCCATAATATTTCGGAATAAAAACAGAAAATAAGCTCTGGAGAGAGCGCAGACTTTGTTACGTTGGACCTGTAAATAGTTTTTCTTGAGTTCCCTGTTGGAGGGGCGAGACAAAGAAAGTAGGGGGGAGAGAGGACGGGGACAGAGAGGATGGAGGAGGGGGAGAAAGAGAGGAGGGGAGACAGAGAGGAAGGGGGCAGTGAGAGGAGGGAAGAGAGAGGGGGACAGAGGAGGTGGAGAGAGAAATGGGGAGGCAGAGAGGAGAGGGGGAGAGAGGAGGGGAGACAGAGAGGAGTGGTGAGACAGAGAGAGGAGGAGACAGAGAAAGTAGGGTGAGAGAAAGAAGGGGGAGAGAGATGGGACAGAAAGAGGACCTGGACAGAGGCAGGCTGTATCACCAGATACAGGTGATTATATATACTGACAGAGGCTGTATCACCAGATACAGGTGATTATATACTGACAGGAGGCTGTATCACCAGGTACAGGTGATTATATACTGAACGTCTGTGTTCGTCAAAAATTGCAGTTGACAGAAATGAAAAATGCGAATCACGAGTTTTGCATTACACCAATATACTATAACGCCTTGCCTGAATTTGCACAACAGTTACTAAACTAGCAAAATAATAATGCTTGATCTGTGTAATCAAAGGTAAAAAATGAAATGTTCGTGTTCGCCAGAAATTACATCATTGAAAAAAATGGAAATCCGCATCACGTCGTGTTCTGTCTTGCGCCGATTCACCGCGTTACCAGGAGCTGCGCGACAGCTTCAATAATAGCAAGTGGAAAAAGGGCTCAGTCAGATGTCAGTCTCAGGTGTTGTTTTGGATTTGGGAAGCGAGACAGAATCGGGATGGGTTTCTGTCTGCGATACCGATGCACTGACTTCATTCAAAAACACCCGTGCCCAAAGAAAGCAACACATGACTACTGCAGTTTACCCAAACTATCTATCACAGAAGACCCGCTCTTATGTGGAAGCAACATGCCTTGTGTTTTCCAACACTGTCCCAACTTGCAAGGGAAATGTTATGTATACCAGTAACATTGACTCCAACAGAGAGGATATTTTCAGCAGTCGGTAACATACGAAGAAGCGAGCCAGCCTGAGAGGAGAGGTTGTGGATGCAACACACTGTTTCTAATAAAAAACTGAATTTAAGAAATCAGTTTTCATTTACGCTTTTGTTGTTAACCTGTTTTGTAATGTAATAAGTGAGCAACTCATTTATTTTATTTTTATTCAAAGACTCCTGTTCCACATTTCTTTGCGAACCAAGTAAATGTTTATTAACCCTTTGCGGTCCATTGTCGGACTGGGTCCGACATTGCAATTATTCCTATCCGGTCCATTGTCGGACCCTGTCCGACATCAAAAAAAAAACGCAAAAAACGGGTTTCTAGTCGTTTTGTCTCCGGAAAAAGCCGAGAAAACCATTCAATGGCTGAGTGTGAGCGACAGGAGCCGAGACAAGCCGATTAAAAAAAAAAGGCGCATCTCATGAATAGTCATACTTGCCCCTGGCATCAGATAGGGGCGGTCATAAGGAAACAAGCTGGTTGTTACTGTATCAGCGCACAGAGACTATCGCGGACATTTGCAGAGCTTTTTCGAGATGTTATAGTAATAAAATAATGACTTGGATTGCATTATTGAGGAGTTTGGTGATAAAACGAGTCATCAGGAGATGATTGATCGGTATGTACGACTATTATTATTATTATTATTTATTTCTTAGCATATGTGAAAGCGATAGCAAACGAAAGGGTGGGGCGGGGCTGGAGATGCCTAGTGAGTGCTTTGTTGATATGCAGGGCCATTTAAACCCGTTTGACTGTGGAAAAAAATACTTTTAAACAGCGCGTCTAAAATTAACTGAGCGTGTGAAAATAAAATTGGACCCGACAAGCCTGACGCACAATTAATAAATGGACTAGTTAAACTTAAATTTGACTCTTAGTTGTTTAATTAGCTTTAACAGCTACAATAGGCCTAAAGTACTTTGGTAATGTTAACCAACATGTGCCTTTGGACACTTTGTTAGGCTATTGAGAAGAAGCAACAATGGCATATACAGTGCCTATAGAAAGTCTACACCCAGTTTCAAAATGGTCACCTTTTGTTGCCTTATAACCTGCAATTAAAATGCATTAATAGTTTTTTTCCATTTATCTACACATCCTACCCCACAGCTTAAGTGAAAAAATATTCTAGCAATTTGTAGAAAATTAAAAATAAAAACTGAAATAGCTTGGTTGGATAAGTGTCCACCCCCCTTGTAATAGCAATCCTAAATTAGCTCAGGTGTAACCAATCGCCTTCAAAATCACACACCAAGTTAAGTGGCCTCCACCTGTGTTAAATTGTAGTGATTCACATGATTTCAGGATAAATTCAGCTGTTCCTGTAGGTTCCCTCTGCTGGGTAGTGCATTTCAAAGCAAAGACTCAACCATGAGCACCAAGGCGCTTTCAAAAGAACTCTGGGACAAAGTTGTTGAAAGGCACAGATCAGGGGATGGGTATAAAAAAATATCAAAGGCCTTGAATATCCCTTGGAGCACGATCGAGGTGATTATTAAGAAGTGGAAGGTGTATGGCACCACCAAGACACTGCCTAGATCAGGCCGTCCCTCCAAACTGGATGACCGAACAAGAAGGAGACTGATCAGAGAGGCTACCAAGAGGCCAATGGCAACTTCGCCATAAAAGCCTGTAGCTCTTGCAAAGACTGGTCAAAGCATGCATGTGACAACAATATCCCAAGCACTCCACAAATCTGGCCTGTATGGTAGGGTGGCAAGAAGGAAGCCATTACTCAAGAAAGCCCACCTTGAAACCCGTTTTGAAGTATGCAAAAACCTCGGAGATTCTGTAGCCATGTGGCAAAAGGTTTTGTGGTCTGACGAAACTAAAATGGAACTTTTGGCCTAAATTCAAAGCGTTATGTTTGGCGCAAACCCAACACAGCGCATCACCCAAAGAACACCATCCCTACTGTGAAGCATGGTGGTGGCAGCATCATGTTATGGGGATGTTTCTCATCAGAAGGGACTGGGGCACTTATCAGGATAGAAGGGAAAATGAATGGACAGAGAAGACCTTGAGGAAAACCTGCTGCCCTCTGCAAGAAAGCTGAAACTGGGACGGAAGTTCACCTTTCAGCATGACAACGACCCAAAGCACACAGCCAAATCTACACTGGAGTGGCTGAGGAACAAAAAGGTAAATGCCCTTGAGTGGCCCAGTCCGAGCCCCGACCTAAATCCAATCAAATTTGTGGCATTACTTGAAGATTGCTGTCCATCAACGCTCCCCAAGGAACTTGACAGAGCTTGAACAGTTTTGTAAAGAAGAATGGTCAAATATTGCCAAATCTAGGTGTGCAAAGTTGGTAGAGACCTATCTCAACAGACTCACAGCTGTAATTGATGCCAAAGGTGCTTCCACCAAGTATTAACTCAGGGAGGTGGAGACTTATCCAATTATGATCTTTCAGTTTTGTATTTTTAATATATAATCTTTCTCTAAAACTTTTTTCCCCTTAACAGTGTGGAGTATGGTGTGTAGATAAGTGGAAAAAATCCTCATTTAAATGCATGAAACTCTGAGGCACTGACACAACAAAATGTGAAAAAGTTCAAGGGGGTGTAGAGTAGTCGTCCACATCGGTACAAACATTGGAAGAGACAGAACAAGATCCCTGCAAAACAAATTCAGGAGAGCTAGGAAGAAAATTAAAAGACAAGACCAAAACTGTTATTTTCTGGGATACTGCCGGCACCTTACAAAAGGACCATACGGACAGCTGGAAATACAAAATCAAAATGCATGGCTGAAATCGTGGTGCACACAGGAAGGCTTCATCTTTCTTGAACATTGGAGCACATTCTATAACAAGGACTATCTATATAGCCAGGACGGACTGCACTTAAACAAAAAGGGAACCAATCTACTGGAGAAAGGATCCTTCAGGAGGTTCAGAAGCATTTAAACAAGGGAAGGAGGGAGAAAACAAAAAACAGAAGGGAGACCACATCAAAACAAGAACTCAGGTAAGACAGCCATTAAATGTATTTATCCAAATGCTAGAAGTCTCAGAAACAAAATGTTAGAACTTGAAGCTACTGCACAAACAAGTAACTACGATGTGATAGGTGTTACAGAAACTTGGTTATCTGCGAGTGATGGAGACGAATATAATATTAGTGGGTATACACTGTATAGAAAAGACAGAAGTGATTTTTAAAACCGCAAAAGTAATGACTAAAGCTAAGGCTTACAATTTTAGAAAAAAAAACTATGAAGGTATGAAACAGAGACTAACAGAAGTACATTGGAGTAAAATAGAGAAAACATCCACAGAAAAAGGATGGCTGTTTTTTAAAAATGTAGTACTAGAGGTGCAAAACAATTACATCCCAAAAGTAGACAAATCTAAATCTAAAACAAAATGGTCAAAATGGTTTAATAGATCATTTAGAAAAAATATTCAGCGAAAAAGGCACTTTACAGAGCGTTTAAAAGGACCAAAACAAAGTACACAGAAAGAGTACTTGGAACTGCAAACACAAGTCAAAAAGGAAGTTAGAAAGGCCAAGAGAGAGATAGAAATCAACATTGCTAAGGGGGCTAAAACCAATTCCAAAATGTTTTTCCAATATTATAACAGCAAGAGAACATTCAAGGAGGAAGTTAAATGTCTAAAGCCCGCTGCACCCAGCCCGACTCATCTCAACTGGCCGTACAGAGTCTGGATGAATCGTATCAGTGTGCGTGCCCTTAAAACCAAGATTATGCAGATTTCAGTCGGGATGTCTTCAGATTTGAAAATTGAACATGTTGAATCTTTTTCAGACGCAGTTTCGTTCAGATGTGATTAGTCTGTCTGTCTGTGTGCGGTGGTTGCCAACCAAGACTGACTGAGACCGATTAGTCATAAGGGTGTCAACCAATGGTGAAGCAGGTTTAAGTGACGTAGCTTGTCATGTAACTTGTCATACAAGATGGCGGAATATTGACAGCTTTAGTTCCACAGGTAAAAAATTATTCTTGAATTGCTCCGAGTGCCCAGAATTCAAAAATACCAGATATGTGCACATTTGAATTGTGTTTTTTTAGGCGTTTACTAATCAAAGGTAAATTATCAATTTACCATTTTATTATCAATCTATTGGCAGCCTATATTTTCTTACTGCGCTAAAACAGAAGTAACCGGTGCGTCGATCTCCAATAGGTCATACATCACAAGCCCCTAGATCCACACGCTGAGAAAAAAACCCACCAAAGTCAAATAAAAAAATCAAAAAAGTGTAGTAGACAAGCTTACAAAAAGTCAAACACTGCCTGAAACGTTTGCACGGTGTAAATGGTCAATTAATTAATAGGCTAAGCGCTTCTTTTGGCCTCGCTGCGCTGTCTAATCAGCATACGATACCATGCATAATATGAGGGTCACTATGTTGAGCTAAGTTATTATTATTTGTTTATTTAGCAGACGCCTTTATCCAAGGCTACTTACAGAGACTAGGGTGTGTGAACTATCCATCAGCTGCAGAGTCACTTACAACGTCTCACCCAAAAGACGGAGCACAAGGAGGTGAAGTGACTTGCTCAGGGTCACACAATGAGTCAGTGGCTGAGGTGGGATTTGAACCGGGGACCTCCGGGTTACAAGCCTGTTTCTTTAACCACTGGACCACACAGCCTCCTGAGTCAATACAAAATGTGTACAGGGCAGTATTAATTACATTTGCATATAGTAATCACCAGGATCTAGTTGTGGTCCGTCTAATTCAGTCTTCGCAGTGTGCGACACCCAGTCGGGAAAAACTCAATTGTGACGTAAAACCAAAACTGAGCACAGCTGATCGCAGAATCAGATGAGATGAGTTGGGATGGCTTGAGTCGGGCTGTGTGCAGCGGGCTTAAGAGACACAAATGGCAAAATCATAGACGAAGAAAAAAAATAGCAAATATACCAAATGATTACTTTTCACAGGTATTTGTATGGTTTATTTAGATTTCCAGAAAGCTTTTGACAAAGTCCCACATAAAAGATTAATTCTCAAACTGAATGCAGTAGGGATTCAAGGAAATGCATGCACGTGGATTAGGGGGTGGTTAACATGTAGAAAACACTGATTAGAGGAGAAACCTCAAAATGGAGCGAGGTAACCAGTGGTGTACCACAGGGATCAGTATTAGGTCCTCTGCTATTCCTAATCTACATTAATGATTTAGATTCTGGTTTAGTAAGCAAACTTGTTAAATTTGCAGACGACACAAAAAATAGGAGGAGTGACAAACACTGTTGCAGCAGCAAAGGGCATTCAAAATGATCTAGAGAGCATTCAGACCTGGGCAGACACATGGCAAATGACATTTAATAGAGAAAAGTGTAAAGTATTGCATGCAGGCAATAAAAATGTGCATTATAAATATCATATGGGAGATACTGAAATTGAAGAAGGAATCTATGAAAAAGACCTAGGAGTTTATGTTGACTCAGAAATGTCTTCATCTAGACAATGTGGGGAAGATATAAAAAAAGCCAACAAGATGCTTGGATATATTATGAAAAGTGTTGAATTTAAATCAAGGGAAGTAATGTTAAAACTCTACAATGCATTAGTAAGACCTCATCTAGAATATTGGTTTTCAGTTCTGGTCACCTCTGGTTACAAAAAGGATATTGCTGCTCTAGAAAGAGTGCAAAGAAGAGCAACCAGAATTATCCCGGGTTTAAAAGGCATGTCGTATGCAGACAGGCTAAAAGAATTGAATCTATTCAGTCTTGAACAAAGAAGACTACGCGGTGATCTGATTCAAGCATTCAAAATCCTAAAAGGTTTCGACAATGTCGACCAAGGGGACTTTTTTGACCTGAAAAAAAAAAAACAAGGACCAGGGGTCACAAATGGAGATTAGATAAAGGGGCATTCAGAACAGAAAATAGGAGGCACTTTTTTACACAGAGAATTGTGTGGGTCTGGAACCAACTCCCCAGTAATGTTGTTGAAGCTGACACCCTGGGATCCTTCAAGAAGCTGCTTGATGAGATTCTAGGATCAATAAGCTACTAACAACCAAACGAGCAAGATGGGCTGAATGGCCTCCTCTCATTTGTAAACTTTATGTTCTTATGTCCTCCCCTCCTGTCTCCCCCTCCCTCTCTCTGACTCGCCTCCTCTCTCTCCCCTTCTTTTACTCTTCCTCTCTGCCCACTCTTCTCTGTCCTCCCCTCCTTTCTCTGTCTCCCGTGCTCCTCTGTCTCTCCTCTCCCTGTCCCCTTTCCCCTCTCTCTCCCCATCTATCTGTCTCCCCTCCACTCTGTCTCTCTCCTCTTTTCTCTCTCCTCCTTCCTCTCTCTGTCTTCTCCCTCCTCTAAAAACTTTCTTATGTATAGGAGATGAAACTGACCCTGACAGCACAAGGCTCAGCATCAATGTGTATCATAATGGCACTATTAGGATTTAGGGAACTGAGGCCGCCTAGAACTATTCAAGAAAGATTTCCAGAGCAGACACAGCCCCTGCAGCCCCCAGCACCCCCGCTCACCCCCAGACTGCCCAGCACCGTGCAGCACTTGAAGGAATGCCTCTCGCTGCTGGAGGTGGAGTTTGCAGATTTCAAGGAGCTCACCCTGACCAAGCTGACAGAGAACAACCTCATGCAGCAGATAAGAGACGAGGTGAGGCAGGTGAGGAACGAGGCCAGGGCTTCCATCAGGGAGCTAAGAGAGGAGCTGCAGGTCAAAGAGTGATGCAGAGACAGAGAGCAGCTACCTCAGAGTCACACCTCCCCCTCACCCGGCACAGCAACGCCACAGCCAGCCCAAGAACACGGGAGCTCCAGCAAGCAGGGCCAGTCTGACTGACACTGACTGACACACACACACACACACACACACACACACACCACATCATCCCACACACATTGATCCAAACACACACCCCACTCCCCCAGCACACCCTGACAGAAACACTCCCCCCCCAACCGCTCACACACACTGCCTCAGAGACAGAGACTCCCTCGAGCAAACAGGCTTCTAAAATATACAGCTCCAAGGTAGCCATTCTTATCGACTCCAACGGGAAGTACCTGAACCAGCGAAGACTCTTCCCCCAGATGCTGGTTGGCAAAATTCTGGTCGACCCTGAGAGACCCAGAGCACATTACCATCCACACTGACACCAACGACCTGGGCTCTCAGGGGAAGATGTGGCAGAGTCGGTAAGGAGAGTAGCGGAGAAGGCCACAAAGGAGTTCCCTGGCCGAAGATAGTGATCTCCACCCTGCTGCCCAGAGAGGACGTCCCCAGCACACTATTCAGAGGATCAACAGTGAAATCTCCAGAGGCTGTGCCCTCCTGCCTAATGACGACCTGGCACACCACCCCGAGTACGCTGTACCTGTACGATCATGTGCACCTCGACCATGAAGGCGCCAGGATCTTCG
Source organism: Acipenser oxyrinchus oxyrinchus (assembly GCA_030684275.1). NCBI lineage: Eukaryota > Metazoa > Chordata > Actinopteri > Acipenseriformes > Acipenseridae > Acipenser > Acipenser oxyrinchus. The sequence goes on along the minus strand of CM060281.1, from coordinate 5,455,636 downwards.
CAAAAAACTTGAAAGACACTCGAAACAGGAGCACACCGGACCACCACCAAGGACAGCGCAGCCCTGAGCTCATGAGGAGACCCCCGAGAACACCAGCATCCACAGCCTGGACACCGGCAGCATACACTGCACCCACACAGATCGACCCAGCACAGCCTAGCACAGCCCAGAGGGATCCAGCAACAACAGCAGCAGCTCCAGCACAGCACTCAGGCAGAGCAGCAGCAGCTCCAGCACAGCACTCAGGCAGAGCAGCAGCTCCAGCACAGCACTCAGGCAGAGCAGCAGCAGCTCCAGCACAGCACTCAGGCAGAGCAGCAGCTCCAGCACAGCACTCAGGCAGAGCAGCAGCAGCTCCAGCACAGCACTCAGGCAGAGCAGCAGCAGCTCCAGCACAGCACTCAGGCAGAGCAGCAGCAGCTCCAGCACAGCACTCAGGCAGAGCAGCAGCAGCTCCAGCACAGCACTCAGGCAGAGCAGCAGCAGCTCCAGCACAGCACTCAGGCAGAGCAGCAGCAGCTCCAGCACAGCACTCAGGCAGAGCAGCAGCAGCTCCAGCACAGCACTCAGGCAGAGCAGCAGCAGCTCCAGCACAGCACTCAGGCAGAGCAGCAGCAGCTCCAGCACAGCACTCAGGCAGAGCAGCAGCAGCTCCAGCACAGCACTCAGGCAGAGCAGCAGCAGCTCCAGCACAGCACTCAGGCAGAGCAGCAGCAGCTCCAGCACAGCTAGGCAGCCTGTCTCCAAACCAGGGACCCTAGCCAGCTCTGAGATGGGGAGATATGGCAACTCCTGAACTTCATTTTCAATACACCACACTCTAAATATATTGGAAGAGAAATGTACAACTAATAATAAGAAAATAATAATAATACGAATAAGAAAACACCTAGTAGTATATAACATGTTACTGATTTGTGTGCAATGTTTCTAACATAATATTATAGATGGATGTGGTTATTCTGCAGGAGCAATGGTGACATGCAGACGTGCCCACTCACTGTCCCTCAGGATACCGGAGATCATAGTGCCCCTCTGAAACACAGCACAGTCTGGTGCACCAGAGACTCAGGGGCATTACAGTGTGGTACAGAGGGGAGCTTCATGACTCTATTGAGCCAATAAAAATAGGAGGTCACACATATGGCTGAGAATCAGCAGTGATGTCATATCCTCACAGTCTGGTGGTTTCCTGTGTGCGGACAGTGTTGCTCCTCTGACTCCCCTATTATAATGAGGAAAGTTTTCAAACTCTTCACACAGAGATCTGCCACTTCCAGGCCCAGGGGAATGTGCTGCTCTGTGGAGATTTTAACTCCAGGACAGGACGACAGCCTGACTTCACTAACACACAGGGAAACAATCATATATTCAGACAGACCCCTCTATACCACACCCACAATATATCAATCAGAAATAGCCACGACAGTGTGGTGAACAAGAATGGGAGAGAACTACTGTATCTCTGTCAAGGTCTAGGTCTGTACATCATTAACGGCAGGATCAGAGGGGACTCTTTAGGAAGATGTACCTACAGCTCAGCTCTTGGTAACAGTGTGGTGGACTATGCCATCACTGACCTAGACCCTCCTTTATTAATGCTAGAGCTGCCATAACAGTCTTTTGAACAGTTTTAGCAATTAAAAATGTAAATTTCTCTGTGATTGTGAATTTCTTAGCATGTCCGTTCTTAAGTGTTACTAAATATTTGAATTAAATACCCATACAGTGTTTCAGCTGCAGAATCGTAAACATGAATAAGTTATAAGCACTTACTGCTTAAAACACCAGAGCAGCTTTTAAACCGCATATTGAAATCAATGAAATATAGCTGACAATTTAGACTGGCCTTTGTAATACAATCAAAGTCATTGTGAAATAACTTATTATAATCCTGTTGAGTGCTTGAAACACTGATGAAAGTCATTCACACATCATAACATTATTATTATAAGCTCTCCACAGATCAGTGACCATCGGGACTGATGCTGAACGAAAGTCAGAGACTGTTGCATTTTACAATGCAACGTAGTATCTTGAGGATGTACTTGACCAAATGGCAAGGCAGTATTCTGTCAAAGGTGGTTCTCGCAGGTGGCCTGTGGCTGTTTTTTTTTTTTATTTTTTATAATGTTTTGGACCTGGCTTTTGTTTTGTACAAGGAGTGCACCGGGAACACAATCTCCCGGACAGACTTCATTCTGCAGCTAGCCCTGGAGCTACGGCAGAAACATTTTGATCAAAGAAGCACAAGCCGGCTTGCAAATGCCCCTCAACCTTCAGCCAGCGCAGCGCCCACTGGCACACGGAAGAAAAGACAGTGCCAGGTTGCTAAATGCAACAGAAACAAAACTTTGGATGTCCGCGCCCGTTGTGAAAGGCAGGCTGTGGTACATTATTATTATTTATTTCTTAGCAGACGCCCTTATCCAGGGCGACTTACAATTGTTACAAGATATCACCTTATTTTTTAAAAATTTTTTTTACATACAATTACCCATTTATACAGTTGGGTTTTTACTTGTACCTTGCTCAAGGGTACAACAGCAGTGACCCCACCTGGGATTGAACCCACGACCCTCCAGTCAAGAGTCCAGAGCCCTAACCACTACTCCACACTGCTGGCCATACATGCACTGGTAAAGTTGAAAAGCGTGTTTTCTGTGTAGATTGTACTAACTAGACAACTGTAATAGATGTGCCTTTGAACTCTGTTTCCCTCAAAGCGCATTCACATCACGTAAGTTATGTTATATTTTGGTTTTATGCTATTTTTATAACTAGTTATTTATTTTTTATACTTTTGTATGTGCATACAGCATTCTACACCTGTTTACACAGTAGTTTATTGTGTAATGTATTTTATTATAGTTTTTCATATTTATGTATATTTGCTCTTTTCAAAAAAAAGGAAAAGAAAGTTTAATTTTCAATGTATTGTAAAAGAACCGCGACCCACTGGGTTCGTTGCCCTTTAACAACAGACCCAGGACACAAGAAATGAATTTTCACTGCGCTGACGCCGCTATTTTTAACAAATAAAACACCTAACTCTTTTTCAAGCACTAACACACCGACGGAACCTAACTAAAAACAGGACAGCTAAGCTGTTTCCCTGTCACAAAACCCAAAACAAAATAAACACGGTTTTCACACAACACTCACAGGTTTCACTATACCTTACTTCTTTGTACGGCTGCACACACTGCAGTCGGCTCTTCACACAGCAGCCCTGTGCATACTGGCTGTTTTTTTTATACCTGGCAGCTGGCCTCAATTTACAATAACAAGGCCAACTGCCAGAACAATTAACAAATGAAATTAAACAATTAACAATAAAACAATTAAACTAAATGTGCCTACGCGACACGTCTTCTGCAGGGAGGTTTTAACCCCTTCCCTGCTGTGTTACAGTATGTACAGCGCTTTTGCTGTGCAGATGTTATATATGATGTTCATAAATACAAATATTAAGTTGTAGACTAATGTTTGTTTTTCATATCGAAGCTGTTTTAAAATAGACGCCAAATTAACTGCTGTGGCGATTGTAACTAGTCCGAAATTTCGGCGTGTCTAGTCAGAAATTTCTAGTGTTAATGCATTCACTGTCAGATCTCAACCCCCTGTCAGACCACAGCCAAATCATTCTGTTTATAAAAAGAACAGAGCAGCCTAACAGCACACAGACACAGCCCTGTAAGCTGTACAAAATGTAAAATATGTTTTACAGTATGTGGCTAAGTACCTGTTTGTAAATATTTTAAATGTTTTGTAAGCAATGTTTCCTGATGACTAAATTTGATTTTTTTTTTTAAATTAACATGTTTATTGTTTTTAAAGATTTCAGTTAGCATAACTGAATTACTAGCACCACATTTTTCAATACTACACAGTCGTTGGTTGCAGAACATTGACACAAAAGCGCTTCTAAAAGGTCAATAATGTGAACACCACGAGGTCGGTCGGCCACTTTGGCATCTTAAAACACCACATTTTAATAGCTGACCGTCACAAACTGGACATTCTCCTAACAAACTCAAACAAACTCAAATAACACATTTATTTTGTTTTGGCTTTTTTCATTTCAAAATGTTGTCGCCGCTAGCATCTTAACTAAAATAGTTGTAACAAACTCTTGAGCTTGTCTAAATGATATACTGTAACATGAACAGCAAACATGGATTTATTTTTTTCTTCATTTCAGCACTTTGTAAATGTTTTCATCTTGACTAAAATAATTGTAAAATTAAAGAATATAACAAACACACACAGAGAGAGAGAGAGAGAGAGAGAGAGAGAGAGAGAGAGAGAGAGAGAGAGAGACTTTTGTTTTTAATTTCAGGGCTTTCAAACTTTGGCTTTCATTTCCAGGAACAAAACTGAAGTGTAAGGGCAACAAAAGTGAATAGTTTTACAGTGTGTGCCCCAAGTAGGCCTTTACCTGTTGTCAATATTTTGAAAATGTTTTGTAAACAATGTTTTCTGATAAATAAAATGTGTTCATGGTTTTTTAATTTCAGTAGAAAGCACTTTAATGGTAACACTCAAATGGTTTTCAAATGCTTTGTCATCGGAATCTTTTTCAGTTCAGAAAAGCTTTGATCACTGTGTATTTTCTTAGTCCCCTTGTAACAAACCCAATCCTTAAGCAACGTTCAATAACTAGTATTTTGACGGAAATACAAATAAACTACCCTGAACAATATAAACTCTCCAAAGCAGTAGGATTGAGTGACAGAACCAAGAAATTGCTGGGTAAGTCAGGATTGTTTACAACACATAGAAACTAGGAAGAAAATTAAACCAGAAGGCAACACCAGAATTCAAATAGCAGATGTTATTGAATATGCGTGGAATATTATACTTTCAGACAGATGTATCAAACATTTGGTGTACATGGGTTTTAATCAGACAGCATTTGGACCAGTCAAAATGTTTACCAGAACACACATTAATACCAGTCATATAGGACAGATCAAGTTTTCAGCAATGTACAGCTTAACATGCCCACGTTGATTAAAGTGTTCACCAATGAGTCCATCCGGCAGTCCTTATAGAAAAAAATGTCAATGAAACAACAACAACAACAACAACAACAACAACAACCACCACCAATACTTTAAAAGTCCCAAGCTGTTATATCAGGTCCATATTGAAAATGCAGTTGAGCCAGAACAGTTTAAAACACAAAACAAAACAAAACAAAATGAGACTTCTGAACGGGGTGCTTGTTAAACCCTGATAAATAAACAAACAAAAAAAATAATAATCCCAAACAGTCAGAACAAACCAGATAATCCAGCAGCAAAAAATAAGATTCCTCCCCATGAGGGGCTCTCACCCAGTTCTTCCTTGATCCTGTCGAGCTTGGAGTTTCCAACCAGGTAAGGAGACAAAAAGTGAGGATTTGGATAATAAATGGATTAGTCACCGCTGTTGCTCTTAGGATAAAAATAAACCATTTGGATGATGTGGATAGTTTCAATTGGGCAGGAGATTAGATAACTGGTTACTTTTAATGTTTTAAACTCAAGACACTTGGTACGGACATTTCAGAACCCGACCGTGCTGTTTTACACGTGCTTGTACATCCAGCTGTGTAAAATAAATAATGCAATAAGGTATTTAAAATGTTAACTTAACAATGTATACAGGGTCTCACATTATTGTTATTTTATTTTGTTTGTTTGTTTGTGTATTTATTTATTTGTGTTGGGTTAAGTATGTATATTTTTAACAGGTTGTTCCTTATTTTACAAACAGTTTGACACTCTTCTTGGTTTAAAGCCGTCCTGTGTCGCTTCCTTCTGTATCGGGCAATATAGCTCCGGACATGCAGCCTCTACACGTGTTAACATTTCACATTTCTCCCCTTTTTAAATTGTTTTTCATTTTTAAGTAAATACATTGCAACATTGTTTTTACCATTTATTGCAATGATTCGCCATTGGTTCTGGACCATTTCTTATCTTCAAACAAACTTACCAGCAACACCCTTAGCACATGACCAGTGATGCTGCTAGCCAGTGCTGGAGCCCCCTAGTTTCTTATCCTCGAGCGACGCCCTTCGCTCCATGCGGGGCATAGTTTAGTGTACAACAGTGTTCTCTTTCCCTCAGACACAGACGAACGCAGTCACATTTAAGGTTTGTAACATTTTATTTAAAAAATGTTTTTTTCTTTAAGCAAATACATTGTAACAAGTTTAACATCGCCGCAGCAGATAGTCAAGGTTTGTATTCTTTTGTATTGGTTTTGTAATGTTTTAAACTCAAGGACCTTTGTAGTGCATTTCAGAAGAGCACTGTGTTTCTTTTACATGTGCTTTGGTCTGAAGCTGAGTAAAAGGTTTTTAAAAATGCTAACTTAACCGTGTATACAGGTTCTCCCATTTTATTTTGTTTTATTAATTTATTTATGTATGTGTTTTAAACTGTTTAGCACGTTTTTAGTCTTTTTTCAACAAACACCCGTCTGTGTTCTCTGTACCATTTCTCCGCTTTTAAGTACACGCCTTGTAACCCTGTTTTTACCATTTTACTGCATGTTTTAAGAGTTCACATTTCTCTGCTTTTAAACTGTTTTTCATTTTTAAGTACACTGGAGGCTTAAGTACCTAGGAGGCTGTGTGGTCCAGTGGTTAAAGAAAAGGTCTTGTAACCAGGAGGTCCCCGGTTCAAATCCCACCTCAGCCACTGACTCATTGTGTGACCCTGAGCAAGTCACTTAACCTCCTTGTGCTCCGTCTTTCAGGTGAGACGTAATTGTAAGTGACTCTGCAGCTGATGCACAGTTCACACACCCTAGTCTCTGTAAGTCGCCTTGGATAAAGGCATCTGCTAAATAAACAAATAATAATAATACACACATTGTAACCTTGTTTTTAACATTGTACTGCTCATTCTATTTTCAAAACTTACTTTATCTTTCAACACTATACATTTTTGTTTTACTCGTTTTATTTTTCAACACTGTACCCTTTTTTACTGCTGATTTTATTTTCTGAAATAAAGAATATAACAAACTGTATACCTCTGTTTTCAAACTTATTTTATTTTTCTAAAAAGCTTATTTTATTTTCTGAAATAACACATATAACAAAACAATGTATTCCCCTTGTTTTTCCCCATTTCACTCTAAATACATTTAAAAATAATACCCCAAACCTTTGTTTAATTCCCCATTTTAATGTGATAAACTACAATCACGGAACATGGTTTCCAAAAATGCATTAAAAACTACATACACGTGACAGGATTTGGGGGGGGGATTTCCATGTTTGAATTCAAACTACAAAACCTAACAGGAAGGGAGGGTGGGACTTCCGGAATTGCTTAAAGACTACAAGCATATGGCCGGAATAGGGATTCGGGACTTCCGGTCGATTCTGATTGGCTAAGGGGACCTGTCAAAACCAAATGCTGCATTCTCATTGGTTGAAAATTAACATGGTGACATCTAGTATAGCTTTATACTAGTACCGTTGTATTGGTAATACTTATAATTTAGCCATGCCAATAAAGCACATTTGAATTTGAGAGGAGGAGAGACAGAGAGGAGAGAGAAAGGAGGGGGAGAGAGATAGGAGCAAGATAGATGAGGGGGTAGAGAGAAAAGAGGGAGAGACAAAGCAAGGAGGGGAAGATATAGGAGGGGAGAGAGAGGCAGTGGAGAGAAAGGATGGGGAGAGAAAGGAGGGGGAGAGGAGGTGGAGTGAGAAAGAAATGAGGGAGAGAAAGGAGCAGGAGAGAGAAAAAGGAGGGGGGGAGAGGAGAGGGAGAGAAAGGAAGGGGAGATAGAATGGAGGGGAAGAGAGAAATGTGTAAGAGAGAGAGAGAGAGAGAGAGACAGAGAGGAGGGGGAGAGAGAGGAGGGTGAGACAGAGTAGAGAACAATATTTGCGCTGGCTACGTTTATATAAAATGTTACGATTATTTTCAGGTATTATTGCACCTTCAATTAAGATGTGGAAATGTGTATTGTTGCGCTTATTATTTATAAATGTACTCATATCCAAAATAACACTAATTACCTACTTCCTGTTTGTGTGAATATCTAAATATGATACGTTAGTACCACAGTTTGTGTTCAAAATGCCCATACTTCATTAATACTGTAATCCAGTATTTTACAACAATCTCCACAGTTTTGTTGTTGTTTTTAATTGCGTCTTTGTGATGCGGCGGGAATCTGTTTAACTTCATATTCCACATTGGCGTCCAACAGCAGGTTTGTTACGACGGCTCCACAAAAAAAGATGGAGAAATTCAAAAACTGTATTTTAGAACACTATTATCTTCATTAAATTCACAAGTTGTTATAAATGTTGCTTTTGATGTATTATTATGAAAGACACAATACCTTTGACACCAATGGTATTGGAGTCTTTTCTAACTTTTTTCTTTTACAATTGTTTTTATTCCTGTTAACAATACAGTACACATTGATTCTGTTCAGAAGCAGCTTCAGCTACTTGCTATCTATACAGTATGTTTAGTTTATTTCATTCCATTCATATTCAAATAGCCTAAGCCTTAATCCCAGAGTGTTGTATAAATCCAACATTATAAATATTACTGCCTATGTATTTAAATATCTTGAGTTATTTAAGACTGAAGCAAAAAAAAAAATCAATAATTAATAAAAGGATGGGATAAAGGCAGCAGCTAAATAAATAATAATATGTTGTCAGGTTACCCATTACAGAATGCAACGAGAGTAATATGCAACTCAATTGAGGAATACTAACTTATTTATGAATTGCTTCAGTATCAAATGATAATAAATGCAATACAAAAGATAATCTCTGAAAGACAATATTTAAACTATTGTTCATTATATATGGATGATTACTGCATTCATATCTGTGCACTCAACTTCTTTAGAATGCAGACTTTGCTTACATTCCAGTTTGTTTATAGTTTTCAAAGGTAATTTTTAGTCTGTATAACTTGTCTGATTGAAAGCAGTAGGGGTACATTTAAGTTGAATGAAAGTGAATATTTTGCATCAGAGTATTTTATCGATTTTCTTAGCAAATAGCAGTTATTTTCCCAGCCTGCATTGCAGGGGTCTTAATGATCCTCAAGTCAATTGTTCTTCTTATTGATCTGGTCTTGCTGTGAGCAGTGCAGAAATAAAGCTCCTTCGTTGCACTAAAGGAGTGCTTTGTCAGAAACTACAAGCAGATCACTACTAGTCCAGCATATGCTTAAACCATGCAAGAAATGTGCCAAAATGCACAATTATTGCTTTTTAAAAATGTTCCCAGTGAGAGGGTGGACACCCCCTTCCACACTCTTCCCCCTAACCGCAATGCACCTCAAATGACATTGGTGTACCCTTCTACCTTGTAAGTGCCACATACTTCAAAACTAATTAAAAAACCTGGGGAGACAGAGAGAGGAGGGGGTGAGACAGAGTGAGGAGTGAGAGAGTAAAGGGGAGAGAAAAGAGGGGTCAGACAGAGAAAGGAGTTGAAGACATAGAGGAGAGGAGGGGGAGAAAGAGAAAAGAGGGCGAGACAGGGAGAGGAGGGGAGACAGAGTGGAGGGGTGAGAGAGGAGGGGAAGACAGAGAGAGGAGGGGGTGAGAGAGGGGAGGGTTGAGTGAGAGGAGGAGAGAGAAACAAGGGGGAGACAGAGAGAGACAAGTCATGCTTAACATGAGCTCTTAAATACAAAACATATTTAGTTGCCTTAGAATGAAATAAATAATGAAAAAATACATCTGTAAAACAGAACTGGAGAACATCTGCAACAAAAAAAAGGAAAAGTTTAAAATTTCAAGAGAAATGGTTCATAAGACCAGAGAAGAACTTAACTAGAGGCAAAAAAAAGAAAGGAAAAACAAAAGAAAGAAGCAACATACAACCAAACTGTTAGAAAGACATGAAAACAAAACAATCTGAAAGCTATACAAACCAAGAAAAAGATACGCCTCTCAATTTATAAAGGTTTACAAAAATTAAGCTTAATGTGAAAAGAGGCAGTTGGTCTGAGTATGAAATTGATCCAATGTTGTGCAGTGACAGTGCAGCAGAGCAGCCTCTCCCCCACTGCTCTGTAACATCATTCCCTGAGTGTGCACAGGATAGGAAACTGCACAAGCACAGAGTGCTAAGAGAGTGTGTCATCCCAGGAAGGGGCCTTCGGCAGCTCTGGTATACAGAGCTCAGCAATACCTACCCGAAGGGCAGGAATATCCCATACCTAATGTAGTGGTGGATGTCTTCGAATTGAAAGGGAACTGCACAAGCACAGAGTGCTGAAAGAGAGCCCAGACACTCTCATCGCCTCAGTACAGCCAAATCAAATGGCACAGGTAACGCCAGACAGGTGCTAATATATGAGGAATCTGGCCCTGGAAACACAGTTCTTACAATAAACATATATCAAAATGGCACGGCCACGGTGCAGGGCAGTGAGGCCAGTCTGAGGTGTTTCAAAGAAAAATTCCTGGCCCTAAAAAATCTGTCAGAAACCGAAAAACCAAAACCAGGATAAGAAGCTAAGAAGCTAAGATTAACATCCCCACAGCAGCAAGCATTGCCCCTGACAGCACACAGACAGCACTGAACAGTGAGAGCACAGCTCCAGGAGACACTGACCCCCTCGGCCCAGCCCAGCCTCCGGAGCTCCACAGCACAGTCTCACAGCAGAAGGAGAGCCTGTCCCTGATGGAGGGGGAGCTGGTGGAGCTCAGAGAGATGGTGCTGACCAAGCTCACAGACAGTGAGCTCACACAGCAGCTCAAAGACCAGCTCAGCCAGACCAGAAACAAGTACAAAGCCTCAGTCAGAGAGCTGCGGGCTGAGGTGAAGGAACTGCAGCAGGACAGGGCGACTCTGAGGAGGGAGCTGACGGGAATGAGAGAAGAACTGCAGTGTAGAGAGAAGAGTGTACAGAGCCTGAGGGAGCAGCTGCACAAACACACAGCCCCTCACAGCAACACCACAGGTAACACAGCAACCCAGCCAGACACACCCACAACACAAACAGCACCCCTGCCCAACGTGCACCTGGCACACCACCAGCACTCCTCGCAAGCATCTGTATGATCACATACACCTCCACAAACAAACAGTACTGATCTTCACAAAGACCCTGAAGGACGTCGCCCTGGGCAGAGACCCTGCCAGCCCCCCACAGAGAAGCAGGAGAGCCCCCAGCATCTACAGAGTGCAGCCCAGCCCAGAGGGCCTCTAGGAGCCAGCGTCCTCAACAAGGACCGCACAAAAGACACCCCCAGCCCAGCCCAGCCCAGCCCAGCAGACCCGGCCCGACCAGCAGTAGGCACAGCTCAGCTACGCAGCGACTCTCAGCAGGCCAGCGGGGACTGGCAGCACAGAGCTGGGGGAAGATACGCCACCTCCTCAATCTCACCTGCACTCAGCTCATGAGATAAGTAACTCATTGTGTGAGAACACAAACATGTAAAAAAAAAAATATATATATATATGTATGTACGTGTGTGTGTGTATATATATATAAAATATCTATCTATCTATCTATCTATCTATCTATCTATTAAACAAAGAAAATGTTATACGACAATGTGAATATGTTTTACAGATGTAAATAATACTTGGTTTAGTCTTTTCTAAAAAGTTTGTTTCATTCTAGGCAAATGAATATTATAGAACAATAAAAAATAAATGAAATCATTATCGATAACAATGTGGAACATCCAGGGTCTGAGCACCTCAGCATTCAGGCTGAAGAGCACAGCCCCAGAGTTTGTAAATAGCATAAAAGATCCAGATATTATCACTCTGCAGGAGACATGGTGCAGGACAGACGTGTCCACTCACTGTCCCGCAGGCTACAGGGAGATCATACTGCCCTTGGTGGAACACTCCCCCACTCTGGGGGGATAATAATTTGGTATAAAATAGAGCTTAACAACTCTGTACAGCCCATAAAAAAGGGGAGAATCGCATCTGTGGATAAACATGTGCAGAGATGTTGTCTCCACTGAAAATGAATCTTCCTGTGTGTGGTATATATTCGACCCTCAGAATCCCCGTACTTCGATGAGGAAATCTTTTGCAGTCTCCAGACAGAGATCTGCCATTTCCAGGCACAGGGGAATGTGATGATCTGAACGCCAGGATAGGCACGCTGCCCGACTTTACCAGCACACAGGGAGACAACCACATATTTGGCCAAACCCCCCTATACTGCACAGTCGTCAGCTGCCACAGGGAAATAAATCCAAATGGGAGACAATTATTGCAGCTCTGTCAAGGCCTGGGCCTGTAGATTGTCAATGGTAGGTTCCGAGGGGACTCTGGAAGATACACCTACAGCTCGGCTCTTGGCATCAGTGTAGTAGATTACATCATTACTGACTTCGACCCCTCCTGTATTCGTGCATTCACTGTCAGGCCTCAATCCCCTCTGTCAGATCAGAGCCAAACCACTGTGTTCCTTAAAAGAACAGAGCAAAGCAGCAACATGCAGACGCAGCCCAGCAAGCTGTACAACCTCAATCATTCATACAGATGGATTCCAAACAGTGCAGAAGAATACCAGAAAGCAATTGGAAACCCAGAAATACAATCATTAATAGACACTTTTCTGGTCACCACATACCCACACAGTAAACAAGGTGTAAATATGGCTGTAGATAATCGGAATTATATATATATATATATATATATATATAAACAGAGAGCATTAAAATCTTTAAATAAATAAATAAATAAATAAAAACACAGACAACCAAGATCTACGCCTTAGTTACTGTGAGACATTAAAAAATTACAAACACACACTCAAAAAGAAAAAGAACTAACACACCAATAAACAACTGACAGAAATCGAGGAGTCCATTAACTCAAACCAATTCTGGGAAAATTGGAACAAACTGAATAAACCAAAACCGGATGAATTAGCTATTCAAAATGGAAACATTGTGACAGGATGGCGCAAGGGATGAGGCCCAGAGACAGACTGCAGTTCAAACTAAATACTTTTAATAAATAAGACTCAAAATAAACAGGCATGAGGCCCAAACAATAGGTTTTTTTTAAAACACAAACAATAAACACCAAGTAAAACTTACAAAAATAAGGCTTCCAGGCTGAGCTTTGCCTTCACTGGACTGCAACATTTTAAAAAAAAAACCACCTTTACTTCCTCAGCTACCTCTCCCTAATGAGGAGCTGAGGCCTCCTTTTATGTCAGGTGGCTGGGTGCTGATTGATTGTTAATGATTCCCACCTGACACAATAAACCTGGGCAGGGAGGGGAATTTAACCCCATCCCTGCCAATATTTACAAGGGCAGAGTCCTGCTCTGCCACAAACATATTGAAAGAACATTTTGAAAAACTATACAAAACAATACCACAAAATGAACAAATATTAGACCAAAACAATATTTATGAAAAACTAAAACAAATGGAATTGTCAATTAAAGACAATCCAAACCCCCTGGACTCCCCGATCATTGAGCATGAACTAAAAGGAGAAACTGCAGGCCCTCCAGAATAGAAAAGCCAGCGGGGCAGACAGCATCTCCAATGAGATGCTGAAACACAGCAGCCCCAAGCTGCAGGAGGCCCTGCTCAAACTCCTCAATATAATTCTAAAGGTGGGTTATTTACCTGACATCTGGAATCAAGGATTAATTACAACATATATAAAAATGGAGACAAATTCGACCCCAATAACTACCGGGGCATCTGTGTGAGCAGTAACCTGGGGAAGGTGTTCTGCAGTATCATAAATACCTGGATACTGGCCTTCCTTACCGAACACAATGTCTTGAGTAAGAGTCAGATTGGATTCCTACCAAAACACCAGACATCTGACCATGTTTACACCCTACACACCCTAATAAACAACACGTCCATCAAAAATAAAGGAAAATATTTGCTTGTTTTATTGATTTAAAAAAAATATTCGATTCAATCTGGCATGAAGGACTTTTCCTTAAACTCTTCCAAAGTGGTGTAGAGGGTAAAGTATATGACATCATAAATTCAATGTATTCAAAAAATAAATGCGGTATGGAAAAGGACAACAAAAGGACAGAATTCTTCTCACAGGGGCGTGGAGTGAGACAGGGCTGCAGCTTGAGTCCAACACTGTTCAATATTTATATCAATGAGTTATCTACAGTGCTGGAGCAGTCTGCAGTCCCTGGCCTCACTCTCCAGGATACAGAGATTAAATTCCTGCTCTACACAGATGACCTGGTTCTGCTGTCACCGACAGAGCAGGGGCTGCAGCAGAGCCTGTCACTGCTAGAGCAGTACTGTCACACCTGGGACAGAGCAGGGTCTACAGCAGAGCCTGTCACTGCTAGAGCAGTACTGTCAGACCTGGGACAGAGCAGGGTCTACAGCAGAGCCTGTCATTGCTAGAGCAGTACTGTCACACCTGGGACAGAGCAAGGTCTGCAGCAGAACCTGGCACTGCTAGAGCAGTACTGTCAGTCCTGGGACAGAGCAGGGGCTACAGCACAGCCTGTCACTACTAGAGCAGTACTGTCAGACCTGGGACAGAGCAGGGGCTACAGCAGAGCCTGTCACTGCTAAAGCAGTACTGTCACACCTGGGCCAGAGCAGGGGCTACAGCAGAGCCTGTCACTGCTAGAGCAGTACCATCAGAAATGGGCACTGATGGTCAATCTGGACAAGACCAGAGTAATGGTATTCCAGAAGAAATCCAGATCTCAGGAAAACAGGTACCGCTTCACTTTGGGCAACACCGTATGAGATCACAGCACCAACTATAACTACCTGGGTCTGACCATCAGTGCTTCAGGGAGTTTCAACCTGGATATAAATGCATTCAAAGAAAAAGCATGTCGGGCTTTCTATACCATAAAGACTCGATTAGGCAAAAACAAAATACCAATAAAAATTTGGCTCAATTTTCAACTCCGTCATACAACCAATCCTGCTGTATGGCAGTGAAGTGTGGGGACCCCTCGTAAACCCCAAATACAAAACCTGGGACAAAAGCCCAACAGAAATCATACAATTGGAATTTTGCAAAAATATCCTGCAGATTCACAGAAACGCCCCCAATAATGCCTGCAGGGCTGAGCTGGGACTGTTCCCTCTTCTAATACCTATTCAGAAGAGAGCAGCCAAGGTCTGGTTTCACTTAAAACATGCAGACCAGGACTCCTATAAATACAAGGCCCTACTGAGCAACCAGCTCCCCCCAGACAAGGACGCCCTGCTTCTGAGGCTCACAGAAACGAGCCACACTCAAACCAGTGAGCCTCAGATACAAGCCACTAACAAAGAAGAAATTCCAATAACAATACTTTAAAAAACTGATCTTAACTTCAAGAACAAATGCACCAAAAATTGTAAAATTGAAATCGAATGAACAAATAAACTGGAATGTCATCGGACCCGGAATATCTAAACATTAAAAATACAAAAGAAAGACAAATTCTAACAAAGTACAGACTCAGTGACCACAGCCTGGCCATTGAAAAGGGCAGTGTGGCAATGTGCCCGGCCCCTGTGTGCATGTGTGTGTTATATGTTGTATGTTGCGTGTGTAAATGTTGGTGTATAGTCATTGGTACACGGGATATAAGCGGGTGTGTGTTTCACGTGTGTTTAAGATGTAATTGTATTGAGCGCGGATTGCACATCACTGCGTGCATTTAAAGTATTTAATATGTGAGCACGAGGTTGCACGTGAATTAATTACGCAACCTCGCTCACATATTAAATACTTTAAATGCACGCAGTGATGTGCAATCGCGCTCAAATACAATTACATCTTAAACACACGTGAAACACACACTGCTATATCCCGTACCAATGACTATACACCAACATTTACACACGCAACATACAACATATAACACACACATGCACACAGGGGCGGGGCACATTGCCACAGGCAGATATAAAAAATCCCGGATTACCAGAGAGGAACGGCTGTGCAGTCATTGTGAACTAGAGGAGGTTGAAACAGAGATGCACTTCCTGTTATCAAGCTCAAATACATAGAAATATGTGGGAAATATATTCCTAAAATTGACAGCCAAACACCAAAATTTAAACTCCTCTCGGACAGCATTATAGTCCCCAGCGGACTGCAAATCTAGCAGTCAAATATGTCTCTGCCTGCCACAGCCTAAGAGACAGTGTGTAGACACCCTGCAACAACACATGACCTGTGTTACAGTCAATAAGGAGTGAGGGAGGGGGCAGGTGTACTGTTCCTGGGGAAGGGGGCTGTTCTGTTCTGCTCATAGATGTGTAATGTTTAGTAATGTTTATTTGTTGTATTATAAATTTATTTGGCAATACTGTTGTAAGGAAATGTGATAGCCCATATTAATATTTGGAATGTATGGTACTTTCAATGGAGAGATATTGAGCGCAGAGTTTAGGTGGGGTATTTTGGAATGCAGGGTCTGTCTCAATAAATTGCAGATTGACTAGAGAGAGAGCAAATATGACTATTTATGAGCATTTGTGAAGAGGGTCCCCTGTCCTGCTCTGCTTGGTTGCATGGGTGGGGTGGGAGAATCTCAGAGATAACAGATGTAAAGGAATGTGTGTGAGGCTTGGAGCTTGCCACGTACACAGGTATAGTGAGGAGGGGTCATAAATGACATCATTAAAAGGGTGTGTTTTGTAATCTACAAAACTGAAATGAATGCATTGTTTGGTGCTCAGTTCTACTAATCTCACTGCAGCCCAGAGTGACGCGACTCTGTTCAATACAATAGTTATATTATTGTATTACAGCAATAAACATATTTTTGACTTCACTAATATTGTTTATCAGTATCCATTTTTCCTTACACTGTACTTCTAATATAGTCATGCCAATAAAGAACATTTGAATTGAAAGGAGGGGGAGAGTGAACAGAGGTGAAGAGAGAAAGGAGGGGGAGAGAGAGGAGGAGAGAGAAAGAGGGAGAGAGAGAAAGGAGGGGAGAGGGAGGGGAGAGAGAGGAGGGGCATTAAAACTTCAACAACTGTTTTCTTAAGATGACATTAAAGAAGTTCTGAAGAAGAAATTGAAGATATTGTGAAGAATTGCACTTGAAGGATCTCAGGAAGATCCTCAATATCTTCTTAAGAACTTCATCAGGTTTTGTCTGTTTTATTATTTTATTAATTATTTAACCAGGAGATTTACCCTTTCAGACCGAGGCCTCGTTTACAAGGAGGTGCTGGAAAACAATAAAAGGACGATTTCTTCTTAAGAAGACTTTCAGGAATACGGCCCCAGGTCTTAGTGAAGTGTTATTAGAAAAACAACAAAAACAAGATGTTCTATTAAACTGATGAAACAAAGCAAGAGGGGGTGGAGATGAGAGAGGAGGAGAGGAGAGAAGATGTGATCTGTCTGTGTCAGTGATATAATATTCACACAAACACCCAGAGTGTTTACTTACCTCAGTATCTGCAATTTACAGTTTGGATCCCTCAGTGCAGCACACAGCAGTCTCACTCCTGAATACATCAGCTTGTCATTGCTGCTCAGATCCAGCTCTGTCAGGTTTGAGTGGTTTGTACGGAGAGCAGAGGCGAGATCCTCACAACATCCAGATGTGAGACCACATCTCTTCAGCCTGCAGAGATCAGGAGACAAGAGGAGAAGATCAGCACAGCTTGAGAGGAGGGAGAGGAGGGACAACTCAGTGTGAGAGGGAAGAAAGGGGGAGGGGGAGAACAACTCTGAGAGGAAGGGAGGGGGAGAAGGGCAACTGAAAGAGGGAGGTGAGGAGAAGAGTGGAGTGGAGAGGAAAGAAGATTATGAGAGACAAGTTCAGAAAGGGGGAGACAGAGGGGGCAGGGATAGAGAAAGAGAGGAGAGAGGAAGAGGGAGAAAAGGGGGAGACAGAGATGGGTGGGGATGGAGAAAGAGGGGGAGGGGGAGAATAAATCAAGTTTAGGAGTAGAAGAGAGGGGAGGAGAGCCAGCCATCAAAGTGCAACTTAAAAATAACAGACTTGATTTCAAAAGACTGCAGGAATCAAGACTTCTCCAATCATTCAAATACTGCAATCTTATCACTGGAGGAGAACGACATGCGCATGGTTATACTATGCATTTACCACAGGTTAACCTGGTTTGCCATGCTTTTTCATATGCTTGAACATACTTTGTCTGCGCTTTTATCATGCTTTCACTGTGCTTTATTACACTTTGCAATGCTTCTACTATGGTAAACTTTTATAAAGGAAGTTCTTAATCATGTTTGTTATAAACATTTGCACATTATATATTAAGGAGTGCATTTTTAAGACCTGTTGAGATAAAGGATAAAGATTTGACTATATTGGAATTGATATTTAATTTACTGTATATTATTGCTGCTGCAGTGGGAATTTTACAAAACAATTAAAATAAAGTTATAATGGTGTTTGAAAATATAAAAATACCATATTTACTCAATCTAAGTTACATTTTTGGATGAATAAATGTTCACATTTAGGGGGAGTGACATGGATTCTGTGTTTTTCGGTTTGGGCACCAGTTTAAATTTGCACATGTCGATTATTCTGGCTTGCTTGAACGAGAGCTTCTGTCCACACAGTAATGTCCACTACAGTAATTACCCTGCCCCTGTGCATTTGTATTTTGTATTGTGATTTAACAGCGTGGATGGGAAGCCCCATCCACATTAAAAACCTCGTGCAGAAGGTGACCATCTCCCGAGTTAATTCATTGTTTAATTGTTGCTAATCGGGAGATGGTCACCTGTATAAAAACCCTGCAGTTTTCCCTGCTCGAGGTGGAGAGTAGGTGGGTGTTAAGAGGAGAAACTAAAAAGAAAAGAAACAAAACTGAAAGTAAACTATTGGGTGAGTGCAGGCGATTGCCCAGCCTGACCTGGGGTTTAGTGTTGGTGATTTTGTTTAACCTTGTTATTTGCTCTGTGAGCAGTGTGTTCATTTTGTGTTTGAATAGACGGCGCCGCAGCGCTTTGCACCGCAGTTACCGGGTCTGTTTTAGTTCCTGCATTCTGGCCTGACGTCACCCTCTCGGTGAACCCTGTCACACCGTGTCACACCGATAAACCATCGAGTTCATTCACCTCAGATGACACTGCTGCATGGGACGCCAGGCACACCGTATCCTAGCAACCTGCGCAGCGCCGGGGGAACTTCGAGTTACAGACTGAAGGGACTGAAGCCAAAAATATCGAACAAGCAGACGGTAAGAAGCCAGACAGAGGAAGTGCGTTACTGTATTTGAAATTGAAAAACCAAACGTTTTCTATTTGTTTTCAGAGGTCAAATAAAATATAAAATACAGTTCAGTTATTGGAAGGATATTTTTCCAGGTCAACTTCATAAAGGCCAGCGTTCTTCAATTGGCGTCTCGCCGGTCAAATCCGGCCCACGAGAGCCTTCCGTCTGGCCCGTGAGATGTCAGCTGCAGTGCTGCCAACTGGGCGTTTTATTTGCAAAATGTAGCTGTTTTTAATTACACTTTACAGAGAAATGATGCTAAGCGGGTTGTCGGTTTTTGGGCGGTTTTAGTAAAACGCTGTGTTGTTTTTTTTAACATGAAATCTCTGCCATGATTGACACAACATGATTAATAACACATCCAATCAGAATCGGAGTAACACACACACACGTTATTGATTACATATCGTAAAAATGCCTTTCAACAAATTGAACTTTGTTTCAATACATGTCAGCAGACTGGAAAATTGCAAACGTAATAGCAATCCACAAAAAGGGAGACAAAACCGAACCAGGTAACTACAGACCAATAAGCCTGACTTCTATTATATGTAAACTTATGGAAACTATAATAAGATCCAAAATGGAAAATTACCTATATGGTAACAATATCCTGGGAGACAGTCAGCATGGTTTTAGGAAAGGGAGATTGTGTCTAACTAACCTACTTGACTTTTCTGAGGATGCAACATTAAAAATGGATAATTGCACAGCATACATCATGGTTTATTTAGATTGCCAGAAAACTTTTGACAAAGTCCCGCATAAAAGATTAATTCTCAAACTGAACGCAGTAGGGATTCAAGGAAATGCATGCACATGGATTAGGGAGTGGTTAACATGTAGAAAACAGAAAGTACTGATAAGAGGAGAAAACTCTACATTAATGATTTAGATTCTGGTATAGTAAGCAAACTTGTTAAATTTGCAGACGACACAAAAATAGGAGGAGTGGCAAACACCGTTGCAGCAGCAAAGGTCATTCAAAATGATCTAGACAGCATTCAGAACTGGGCAGACACATGGCAAATGACATTTAATAGAGAAAAGTGTAAAGTATTGCATGCAGGCAATAAAAATGTGCATTATAAATATCATATGGGAGATACTGAAATTGAAGAAGGGAACTATGAAAAAGACCTAGGAGTTTATGTTGACTCAGAAATGTCTTCATCTAGACAATGTGGGGAAGCTATAAAAAGGCCAACAAGATGCTCGGATATATTGTGAGGAGTGTTGAATTTAAATCAAGTGAAGTAATGTTAAAACTTTACAATGCATTAGTAAGACCTCACCTAAAATATTGTGTTTAGTTCTGGTCACCTCGTTACAAAAAGGATATTGCTGCTCTAGAAAGAGTGCAAAGAAGAGCAACCAGAATTATCCCGGGTTTAAAAGGCATGTCATATGCAGACAGGCTAAAAGAATTGAATCTATTCAGTCTTGAACAAAGAAGACTACGCGGTGATCTGATTCAAGCATTCAAAATCCTAAAAGGTTTAGACAATGTCAACCCAGGGGGCTTTTTTGACCTGAAAAAAGAAACAAGGACCAGGGGTCACAAATGGAGATTAGATAAAGGGGCATTCAGAACAGAAAATAGGAGGCACATTTTTACACAGAGAATTGTGAGGGTCTGGAACCAACTCCCCAATAATGTTGTTGAAGCTGACACCCTGGGATCCTTCAAGAAGCTGCTTGATGAGATTCTGGGAACATTAAGCTACTAACAACCAAACGAGCAAGATGGGCTGAATGGCCTCCTCTCGCTTGTAAACTTTCTTATGTTCTTATGTTCTTAATAACACATCCAATCAGAATCGGAGTAACACACACACATTTTATTTATTACATATTGTAAAAATGCCTTTAAACAAATTGAACTTCGTTTCAATACGTCAGCAGATATATTATGAGCAGATTCAAAGCACTGTTGTTATAAGACGTTAGTGAGACCAGACCGTCATATAAAATGTATATTGTAATAATAGTAAAATCACTTTAATTTACCAGGTTTTAAATGTGCTTTTAAATCGTCCAAGTCTTTACTTTCTCATTAAATGCAGAATGAAGAACGCTAAAACGAGAGCGCAACATTTTAATAAGTGACTAGTCTTTATTCATGTTTATACAATTACGAATAGCGATTGTAATAAAGTGTGTCCTGCATTTATTCTTTTGTAAGAATAAATAAGAAAGCTACTTGTTAACAGTCAATAAAAAATACTGTATTTGTAAATACTTTAATTAATGTAGCGTGATTAAGAGTAATTCCCTTATAAATGGCTTATTTTCAAATAAAAAATACGAAGCCTTTTATTCATGCTGAAATGTTTCAGTTTCCAATGTATTTGAAAATAAGTAATTTAATTAACAGAGCACATCTTTATACAATGAAAGTAAATAGCTCAGTAAAGTCTTCTTTTTTAGGGTGGCTAATTGCTGATCCAGAAGACACAGCCAAAGGCTTCTGCAAATACTGCAGAGTCTCAATAAGATGCAAAAACAACAAAACATACTAACAATGCTACTCCACATTCTGCCTTGAATAAAATAAACTGCTTCCAAGTAGCATCCGTGTTGGAGATTAATGACAAAAACACAAGGGTAGCATTGAAAGTAGTGTTTCTAGTGGCAAATCACACCGTCATTTCCACTGTGGATTGCTTGAATGAGATCGTCAAAGACATTGTAAATGAAACAAACTGCACCGATCTCAAAGACATCCAGCTGCACAGAACTTAGTGCACAGCAGTGATACATTCAGTCCTGGGGACATGCTTTTTCATTTTATTTTTTTAAGGTTTTTTTCAGGTAGAAGTAGGCAGGTTTTTATAAAAGTAGTTTTTACTGGTCAGCTGTCCTTCATTACAAATGCTAGTTGCAGATACGCACAGTTGAAAGGTCACCGCTATCTACTGGGTATTTGCGTTCCCTAGCAAGCGATATTTATTGGCAACACGTCATAATACAGGAACAAATGATCACTGCACTTTATCTGGTAATAACCCGTCTCCTTCCTTGTTTACAACTGACTCTGTATGTAAGCTGCCCTCAATCAATAAACTTTATTCACACACTCTGCATGCACATTCATTCCCATTCACGTCAGTACACTCCACACCTAACGGTGATTATTATTTTTTGTACAGTTCATGATTATCATTTCACTTCTTCAGATAATGACTCCTCTCCTGTAACTTCTATCTGTCCTCAAGGTTTGTTTAAATGCTTGCTGTTGACCCTGGTCCACTTCTGTTATTAAATGATTTCAATGGATTTATGCATGCCCACACAGTGGGGTGTAGCCCCCCTCAAATTTGCCATCACTACTGACTGACGTGCTTTCATTACTTCACTTGCATGCTGGTTGTGCAGTAACTTTAGAAAACAAAGACGGTGCGAGCGGGTGCCAATTTTAGACAGAAAGGAAATTAGATGCCCATTTTAATGTAATCGTTTTAATAAAATTAAGATTACAAATATATTTGCTTTGTAATTGTATTATTAAATGGCAAATCAGAAATTGTATCATAGTAAGTGGTTTAACCCCCCCCTACCTCCCCCAGTACACACATCATGAGCACCCTGTGGCCCCCCAAGATTTGGACAACATTGCCTTATCTGGCCCTCCAGTGAATGTAATTGAATACCCCTGATATAGGCCAAGTGCTGATCTTTAAGCTGTAGTTTATAGTTTATTCAGCAGCCTTCATGATATTATTAGAATTCTTCTTGTATAATTTCAGGGTAGATAGCTGGTAACAGGGATTGCTTTATTTCTACATTCTTACAGTTATTCCCTGGAACAACTCCAATGAAACTGGAAACATGGAAACTTAGAAACAGGGATTGGGGAGTTCAATGTCCAGTTGAAACAATAATTAATTGTGGCCAAAATGCATATACAGAAGCAGACAGGAGGGCAATGCGAGAGTGAAGGGTGAGACAGAGAGAGGAGGTGCAGAGAGAGAGAAACACAGGGAGAGGAGGGGTGACAGACTGAGGAGGAGGAGTGTGGCAAAGTGGTGAGTGAATACAGGTGAGTGCAGTGCAGAGTGAATAGGTGTTTATTGATTTAATTAACAATGTCCACAGCCTTATGGCAAACACCTGTAAATAATAATGTTGGAGTGATACAGCGGCGTGTATCACTCGGTATTTGTAATTCCCCGGGTTTGACCCATAACCAAAAAGTCCAGTTTTACACACCAACACTAAACACAAAACACAAACACAGTTCTTACTGATAGTGAATACGTGCAAGTGGTGTAATACAGTTCTCCGTGAAATGCAGGGGTGAAAGTGATGTCCGGGTTTATGCTGGCTTTCGCTACAGCTCTGGATCGTGCAACTGGTAGTCTATTAAAAACATACGACAGTTAACAAAACACTAACAAACACAAGACAAAACTCACGGTTCACGAAACAGCACACAGACTCCTTGTAGGTTTTTAGCACTAACCATTTACCAAGGACACGATCACGTATGCTAAGTCCCCTATTTATATCCTCACTCATGACCCCTAGGTTAACGAGCGCATCCGCTCCTCCAATCCTCAGATGCCACACCGTTTACCGTCTTGGTCATTGAGTTTGGATACCGTAGCTGCGCCCCTTTCCTAAATGAACAACTTCCACCTACCCTACGGAATAAATTGTTGTGCCATGTTTAGTAAAGGATACTCTGTTCCTATTACACAGTGCCCTCACAGGTCAAGAGGGAGATCTAACACCAAGCACCGTTCGATCTCTGTCACAAGGAGACACAGAGAGGAGGGCAGAAACAGAGAGGAGAGAGAGGAGATAGGAGGGAGAGAGGAGGGCAGAGACAGAGAGAAGAGGGGAGAGACAAAGGGGGAGAGAAAGGAGGAGAGATGGAGAGAGGAGGGATGAAACAAAGAGAGGGTATGAGAAAGGAGGGGGAGACAGAGAAAGGAGAGGAGACAGATGATGGGTGAGGCAGAGAGGAGGAGACAAAGAGAGAGGAGGGAGAGATTTTCTTTATTGCTGTTATTCAAGCTTGCAATTCAACAGCTGAAATCACTCCATATCCAGTGTCCAATCAACTGTCTCACTAATTAGGTGATTAAGTACATATGCTTCAATCATAGTCACCCAAGCGTGTCATGGTTTAGGATGTATGATCGAGTGATTAAAAAGAAACCAAAAATATTTTGTCAATGTCCATAATTTATTTTATTTAAATAAATCTGTTATAACAGTGATACATTTCTTTTGATGCTTGGTATACATAAAATCCCAGGAAGAGTTTTTTACTACTTTTAACTGAGAAGACAGCACACATAAGAGTGCAGTGTACAGGACAAACAAAACACCACATCAAATACTGAAGCAGGAAGATAGCGGTCTGCTTTCTACATCTAATCTACAGTAAGGGACAAGGAAATGTATTTTAAAATTTGTTTAAGAAGTAAAAATACATCTTTTGTAAGAATTAAGGCCTGAGATGGAAGATAACAGTTTGAAAAGGAGGGAAACCCCCGATCCCTGCAGGCCGGCTGCAGAAACTGTGACATTGATGATTCCGAGCCAACTGCCACTGGTGGGTCCAGAGAGCTTTGAAATCCCATACCCAGAGGAGCTGAGGACTGCACAGGCTAGGAACACCTTTAAAACTGCTCTCTTAACAGACAGCCCAGAGACACTAGTGGCAGACTTCTCCCTCTGCGGAGAGACCAGGACCAAAACAAAGCTGGTGTTCTTCACAGAGCAGCCAGCCGCCTGGCACAATGCTCTGTGTAACACATTCAGAAACTTTAAAACAGAGAGGCATCTGCAATGGCAGACAATTAGTGATAACAAAAGACACAGACCCTGACATCACTGTGTTTACATTCAATGTCTATCACAATGGCACTGTGCCTAGACACTTCTGAACAGTCTTTCCTGACAGTGAAGCAACAGGCTGACAAGGAGAAGCTGCACACAGCAGGGCAGACAGGGTGCGGACTGTAGTGCTGCAGACGCCACACCCAGGACAGAGCCTGCCAGGAACACTGCCCAGCTCACCCCCAGTCTGTCACCAAAGATGCCCAGTCCTGTGAAAGCCATCAAAGA
The DNA here is from genome assembly GCA_030684275.1 of Acipenser oxyrinchus oxyrinchus. Lineage (NCBI taxonomy): Eukaryota > Metazoa > Chordata > Actinopteri > Acipenseriformes > Acipenseridae > Acipenser > Acipenser oxyrinchus. The sequence goes on along the minus strand of CM060281.1, from coordinate 5,430,359 downwards.
CTGCCTGTCAGACCTGGAGAGGGAGTTTACTGAATTCAGAGAATCAATCACAGCCAAACTAAATGAAGGAGAACGTATAGAACAGCTAAAAGATGAAATCAATGAAATAAAAAATGAACATAAGGTAGTGGTGGCTGAACTGAAAGCACAGTGAGTGAGCTGCAGTTAGAGAGCAATCATCTGAAGAGCGGCTTGACGAAGGTCAGAGGAGCTGCAGAAGAAGGCACAGCTCAGTGAGACAAGGAGCCTCCACAGAGAACTGCAGAGTCTGAAAGACACGCTGGCACAAACAGGTATACGCAGCAAGAGAGCACCAACCAGGAGTGAGAATCAGAAAAAGGGATGATCATGAGTCTCAGACTGAAAACGCAGAGACAGCATTGGCTGCTGTAGAGACAAAAGGGGAATTCACAATCACAGCCCTCAGAAGGGGACATTCTCAACAGCGCTGTGAACACCACACAACAGCAGAGAAGCAATACAACAGCCAACACCAACACAGACACAGACAATCCAGAGTACAAGACACCAACACCATCCCCTGAAGAACAGACTCAACCTTCAAACCCCCAAACCTTCAACAAACAACCCCAGCCTGACGTGGTGGTTCTCATGGACTCCAACGGGCGCTACCTTGATGAAAGGCGTCTGTTTCCGGGAAAGCACATTTACGAAAATCAGATGCCCCAATATAGAGAGAGCCTTCCAGATTATAGCCAAGCCACAGCTTGTAGCCGTAAAATACATCGTACTCCACACAGGGACAAACGATCTGCCGCAGCATTCAGAAGATCTGCCCAAATCACTGGAACTGGTCAAACTGGACACACAGCGATTCCCCACGGCCAAAATCATTCTCTCCACATTGCTGCTGAGAAAAGATGTGCCAGAGCACAGTATTCATGAGATTAACAGGAAGATCTCAAGCAGCTTCGCTCACCTCTCCAATGTGCACAGAGCCCATCACCACGCCAGATCCAGTGCCATCCGAATTGAGTAACATCAAGCAACTCCTTCACATAGTCTGTTCCAGATTACTGACAGCATCGGCTGCAACAAAGATGAGCAATGGACTAGCTAACCTGTCTATAAGAAGGTGTGTGTATGAGCATGTACAAGTGTGAACACATATTATTATTATTTGTTTATTTAGCAGATGCCTTTATCCAAGGTGACTTACAGAGACTAGGGTGTGTGAACTATGCATCAGCTGCAGAGACACTTACAACAATGTCTCACCTGAGTGGCTGGGCTGGGATTCAGGGTCATACAATGATTGCCAGGATTTCAACTGGGGACCTCCTGGTTACAAGCCTTTTTCTATAACCACTGGACCACACAACCATAAGCTCCAGTTCATTTTCTGAAATGAACCTCTGGCTATCAAGATCAGACGAGAAAACCTCTGGACAGTATATATTTACACTTCTCAGAAAAGACAGTAGTAATAATAATAAAAACAACAGCAACAATAACATAACTCTTTAGAAAGGATCATAAACAATTGTGTTCACAACTTCAGTGTCTGGAATGAAGAGCACAGTCTCTGATTCTGTAAATAGGTTAAAAGACATGGATGTAATTATTCTTTGTGAAACATGGCTCAGTGCAGATGCGTCTACTGTCCCGTGGGGTATGGGGAGATCTGAGTGCCCTCCCTAAAGAATATGAAAATCAAACGTGGCAGAGAGTCAGGTGGCATAATTGAGGGGTACAAAGGGGGCATTTCTCATTCCATCAGCCTTGTAAAAAGAGGAGTTTCACATTTATGGTTAAAGGTGAAAGGAAGCATTTTCCAAATGAACAGAGATCTCTACCTGTGTGCTGCACACATACCACCCTCCGACTCCCCTTATTATAATGAGGAGGTTTCCACAATCTGGAGTCAGAGGTGCTGCACTTCCACACACTCGTTAATGTGCTGCTGTGTGGAGACTTGAACTCCAGAACAGGCAGAGAAAACGATTTTATAACGATAGAGGGAAATAAGTAGATCTTTGGAAATTCTCCTTTGTACCAAGTCTCCATCACACTAAACAGAAACAGCTATGATAGTGTAGTTAATAAGAATGGGAAACAGCTGCTGCAGATGTGCAGAAGTGTAGGAATGTACATTGTAAACGGCCGGACTAGAGGACACTCTCTAGGAAGATTCACCTTCAGCTCTGCTCGGGGCTGCAGTGTGGTGGACTATTTCATCACTGACATGGACCCCAAGCTCATTAACAGCTTCATAGTCAGACCACAGTCCACCCTGTCAGACCACAGCCAGACAGTGTCTATTTAAAAAGGTCAGCACAGCCCAACATTAATGTAAACACACCTGCAAATTTATACAAACTTCCACCCACTTATAAATGGAAACAAACCAGCCATTTACAATATCAGAAAATCACCAACAGTGACAAAATCAAGCAAATGTTAAACAATTTGTTATTATTATTATTATTATTACCAAAGTCATGATATTCCAGAAGAAAGCCAGATTTCAGGGAAATAAGTACCACTTCACCCTGGGCAAAAACACTTTAGAACACTGCACACACTACACCTATCTAGGTCTAAAAATCAGCACATCAGGGAGTTTCAACCTGGCAGTGAATACACTAAAAGAAAAAGCACATAGGGCATTTTATGCTATTAAGAGAAAAAATCATATAAAGATCCCAATTAAAATTTGGCTAAAATTTTGTGTCATCCAACCCATTGCCCTGTATGGCAGTGAAATGTGGGGTCCGCTCACAGAGCTGGATTTTACAAAATGGGACTGATGAGTCAAAGGGGTTTCGGTCTGTAATTCAGCCTCACGACAGTAGAAGGCGTCAAACCAACTCAGGGCTTCCCTTACCAAGGTCTCGTGACCATGACAAAAGTCATCTTTATGAGGGGCGTCACCTTGGTGAGGGGCGGAAGTGCGAGTATGTAAATTCCGACCATTTGAGTCAAGTGAGTTGTAAGGACACTTGTCAGTTTGAGATTGGTGTTCCACTGACTACAAGGGCGGGGCTTTGCATACTAAAGGGAACGTGCTGCTGTGTTCGGGGTTGGTCCTTGAAAGCATAGGCGGGGTTACTGGGCTTGAGGGGGACACTGTATAGTTTGTTTTGGTTTGTTTGTTTTTATCATGGTGTTTGGAATACGTAATAATGTCTCTTTTGTTTTTATCCCTTCCATGTCCGGGATATTGTGAAGAGGACTGAGGAAAATACAAACCCTCCATTCTTTTGTTATTTATTCCAGCACCCCCTCCCTCACGCCATTCTTTTTATTTTTTTTTTATCGTGTAACTAAAAATAATAATACAAAAAATATTTGGTTGCACGTAAATTGCTGTCTGTACATTCCATTAATACTCACACGCCTCACAGGGACAAACACCCAACAGAAGCCCTGCATACAGAGTTTTGCAAAAGTATCCTGCAAATACAAATGAAAACTCCAAGCAATGCATGCAGGGCTGAATTAGGCCAATACCCGCTATTGATTAATATCCAAAAAAGAGCAATAAACCACCATAAAGCCCTGCAACACCAAGAGCAGATCCCAGAGAAGAGTCCCCTCAGCCAGCTGGTCTTGAAGCTCACTGCACTAACACACACTAACACCAACCAGCTTCAGGACAGCTCCACTCTAACACATACAATCAGAGTAAACCAAATTATAGCACAAAACAAACAAGAATACCTTATTCATTGGGACACACACACTAAAACACAAAGCAAACTGGAATGCTATCGGGCCCTAAAAAGACACTACAACCTGGCTGAATACCTGACCAGAGTGAAAGACAACAAACAGAGACAGACCTTAAAAAAGTACAGGCTCAGTGAGCACAGCCTGGCCATCGAGACCGGCCGACACAGGAAGATATGGCTGCCCAAACAGGACAGGCTGTGTGATCACTGTCAGCTCAATCAGGTCAAGACAGAGATACACTTTTTACTGCAGTGCACTAAATATAAGAAGATAAGGGAAGCCTTCTTCCCAAAAATACAACATCTCTGCACAGAATTTCCATACTTGTCAGACACAGAAAAACTCCCCATCCTCCTCGGAGAGCAGACAAGCTGTATAGAAGTGGCAGCCCAGAACACAAGCGCCTGCCACAGCCTGAGGGACAGAGAATGAACACTGTGGCTCCTCAAACAGGGAGGGAGGGGAAAATATTATTATTATCATATATTATTATTGCTGTTTGAAGTGTTTTCTTGTTGTTCTTGATGTTGAATATTCACTTGTAAATATGTTGTAAACTGTTGATTGGTTACATGTAAATTGATGACTGTCATCAATGCTTTGGCAGTACCTAAACTGGTCATGCTAATAAAGCACTTTGAATTTGAATTTGAGAGTAGGGACAGAAAGAGGAGGGGAGAGAGAAAGGAGGGGGAGACAGAGAGGGAGAAGACAGAAAGGAGGGGGAGAGAGAGGAGGGAAGACAGAGAGGAAGGGAAGAGAGAAAGGAGTGGGAGAGAGAAAACAGGGGAGAGAGAAAAAGGAGAGGGAGACAGAGAGGGACAAGACAGAAAGGAGGGGGAGAGAGAGGAGGGGAAGACTGAGAGAGGTGGGGAAGAGAGAAAGGAGGGGAGAGAGAAAGGAGGGGAGAGAGAGGGAGGAGAGAGAGAAGAGGGGAGAGAGAAGAGGGAGAGAGAAAGGAGGGGAGAGAGAGGAGGGAGACAGAGAGGAGGTGGGGAGAGAGAAGAGGGGGAGAGAGAGGAGGGGCATTAAAACTTCAAGAACTGTTTTCTTAAGATGACATTAAAGAGGTTCTGAAGAAGAAATTGAAGATATTGTGAAGAATTGCACTTGAAGGATCTCAGGAAGATCCTCAATATCTTCTTAAGAACTTCATCAGGTTTTGTCTGTTTTATTATTTTATTAATTATTTAACCAGGAGATTTACCCTTTCAGACCGAGGCCTCGTTTACAAGGAGGTGCTGGAAAACAATAAAAGGATGATTTCTTCTTAAGAAGACTTTCAGGAATACGGCCCCAGGTCTTAGTGAAGTGTTATTAGAAAACAACAAAACAAGATGTTCTATTAAACTGATGAAACAAAGCAAGAGGGGTGGAGATGAGAGAGAGAGGAGGACAGAAGATGTGATCTGTCTGTGTCAGTGATACAATATTCACACAAACACCCAGAGTGTTTACTTACTTCAGTGTCTGTAATTTACAGTTTGGATCCTTCAGTGCAGCACACAGCAGTCTCACTCCTGAATCACCCAGCTTGTCATTGCTGCTCAGATGCAGCACTGTCAGGTTTGAGTGGTTTGTACGGAGAGCAGAGGCGAGAGCCTCACAACATCCAGATGTGAGATCACATTCCTCCAGCCTGCAGAGATTAGGAGACAAGAGGAGAAGATCAGCACAGCTTGAGAGGAGGGAGAGGAGGGACAACTCAGTGTGAGAGGGAAGAAAGGGGAGGGGAGAACAACTCTGAGAGGAAGGGAGGGGAGAAGGGCAACTGAAAGAGGGAGGTGAGGAGAAGAGTGGAGGGAGAGGAAAGAAGATTATGAGAGACAAGTTCAGAAAGGGGAGACAGAGGGGCAGGGATAGAGAAAGAGAGGAGAGAGGAAGAGGGAGAAAAGGGGAGACAGAGATGGGTGGGGATAGAGAAAGAGGGGAGGGGAGAATAAATCAAGTTTAGGAGTAGAAGAGAGGGAGGAGAGCCAGCCATCAAAGTGCAACTTAAAAATAACAGACTTGATTTCAAAACACTGCAGGAATCAAAACTTGCTCCTGTCATTCAAATACTGCCACCTTATCACTGGAGGAGAACAACACGCTGGTCAGCTTTATTCTACAATGACTTGCAACTTAACCCGTAGAAAGGTTTACCACAGTATTTGCATGCAATGCTTTGCTCATGGTTATACTTTGCATTTACCACAGGTTAACCTGGTTTGCCATGCTTTTTCATATGCTTGAACATATGAAACATATGCTTTGTCTCTGCTTTTATCATGCTTTCACTGTGCTTTATTACACTTTGCAATGCTTCTACTATGGTAAACTTTTATAAAGGAAGTTCTTAATCATGTTTGTTATAAACATTTGCACATTATATATTAAGGAGTGCATTTTTAAGACCCGATGAGAATAAAGGATAAAGATTTGACTATATTGGAATTGATATTTAATTTACTGTATATTATTGCTGCTGCTGTGGGAATTTTACAAAACAATTCAAATAAAGTTATAATGGTGTTTGAAAATATAAAAATACCATATTTACTCAATTTAAGTTACATTTTTGGATGAATAAATGTTCACATTTGGGGAGTGACATGGATTCTGTGTTTTTCGGTTTGGGCACCAGTTTAAATTTGCACATGTCGATTATTCTGGCTTGCTTGAACGAGAGCTTCTGTCCACACAGTAATGTCCACTACAGTAATTACCCTGCCCCTGTGCATTTGTATTTTGTATTGTGATTTAACAGCGTGGATAGGAAGCCCCATCCACATTAAAACCTCGTGCAGAAGGTGACCATCTCCGAGTTAATTCATTGTTTAATTGACCATCGAGTTCATTCACCTCAGATGACACTGCTGCATGGGACGCCAGGCACACCGTATCCTAGCAACCTGCGCAGCGCCGGGGAACTCGAAGTTACAGACTGAAGCCAAAATATCGAATGCTTCCATAATGCTTATCAAGCAGACGGTAAGAAGCCAGACAGAGGAAGTGCGTTACTGTATTTGAAATTGAAAAACCAAACGTTTTCTATTTGTTTTCAGAGGTCAAATAAAATATAAAATACAGTTCAGTTATTGGAAGGATATTTTTCCAGGTCAACTGCATATAGCCCAGCGCTCTTCAATTGGCGTCTCGCGGGTCAAATCCAGTCCGCGAGAGCCTTCCGTCTGGCACGTGGGATGTCAGCTGCAGTGCTGCCAACTGGGTGTTTTATTCGCAAAATGTAGCTGTTTTTAATTACACTTTACAGAGAAATGATGCTAAGCGGGTTGTCGGTTTTTGGGCGGTTTTAGTAAAACGCTGTGTTGTTTTTTTTAACATGAAATCTCTGCCATGATTGACACAACATGATTAATAACACATCCAATCAGAATCGGAGTAACACACACACACGTTATTGATTACATATCGTAAAAATGCCTTTCAACAAATTGAACTTCGTTTCAATACATGTCAGCAGATATATTATGAGCAGATTCAAAGCACTCTTGTTATAAGACGTTAGTGAGACCAGACCGTCATATAAAATGTATATTGTACTAATAGTAAAATCACTTTAATTTACCAGGTTTTAAATGTGCTTTTAAATCGTCCAAGTCTTTACTTTCTCATTAAATGCAGAATGAGAACGCTAAAACGAGAGCGCAACATTTTAATAAGTGACCAGTCTTTATTCATGTTTATACAATTACGAATAGCGATTGTAATAAAGTGTGTCCTGCATTTATTCTTTTTTAAATTCTAGATTAAATCGCTTATTAAAATGTTGCACCCTCGGTTGCATGCAGTTTCTTCATTCTCAGACCTGCCAACCTTGACATTTTTTTTGAGTAGCACTCTTTCACGCTGACATCTCGGGGGTCCAGGGGCTTCCCCAGAATTGTTTTAGGGTATAAAACAGCTAAATGCTACACTCTGGTGTGTTTTGAGTATGAATTTTTCAGTAAAAAATAATGAGATTAGCTATGATTGTTTCAGTTTAAATTTAATTTTGTTTACCTTAGTATACCTTTTTAATTTATACCAACTGAAAATTATTTCAAGTACAGAAAATAGCCATTTTTGTAGTATGTTTGTATTTTATTTACTGTCAAAACATAATAAATTGAAATGTATAAGCTTCTAAAAACAGAGAAACAAAGCACTTTCAAAAAGGAAAAAAAACTTGTAAATAGTCACTGAATCAGCACCAAATATAATAGCTATCCACAAAGTGAGTGTTTGAAACAGAAAGGAATCCAACAGGTCAGACTGCACTTTCAGATCTTGAATGTTTAGCTTCATAGGTGGCTGACTTGGCATTCCTGAGCAAGGTGTCACTAAAGGTTTGTGTGTGACACACTTGCTGCTTCACTGACATCATGACTTTGTGCGTTACCAGTGAACTTAGCATGTCTGTGCTCAGGAAGGCTCTGTGTTGGGTTTTGGTTTTTGGTCACCAAGCTGAACATTTTTTCACAGTCAGCATTACTGTGGAAGATGACCAAAATGCCTAGTGCGGTAACATTACAGTAATGCCCGATTCTTTTGTTCTGGACAGAAATATAAAGTTTCCTTCTACAGGATTCCTGCTGATCCAGACAGGAGGGTAAAATGGATTTCAGAGATTAAAAGAGAATAAAGAAAAAACAAAAAAAGACTGGACCCATTTGTTTGTAGTGAGCGCTTCATAAAAAGTTAATATCAGTAAGCATGAATCTATTCAGTCTTGAACAAAGAAGACTATGTGGTGATCTGATTCAAGCATTCAAAATCCTAAAAGGTATAGACAATGTCGACCCAGGGGACTTTTTGACCTGAAAAAGAAACAAGGACCAGGGGTCACAAATGGAGATTAGATAAAGGGGCATTCAGAACAGAAAATAGGAGGTACTTTTTACACAGAGAATTGTGAGGGTCTGGATCAGGGGTGGCAATAATTTTTGCAGGGGGGCCACTCCATGAATTTCGCTAAGTCATCACGGGCCGCACATCTCTACTATATTAATTAAATTACCTCACCATCTATTGTATAAAGCAAACGATATACCGATCCACAAAAGGAGACAAAACCGAACCAGGTAACTACAGACCAATAAGCCTGACTTCAATTATATGTAAAATTATGGAAACTATAATAAGATCTAAAATGGAAAATTACCTATATGGTAACAGTATCATGGGAGACAGTCAGCATGGTTTTAGGAAAGGGAGATCGTGTCTAACTAACCTGCTTGACTTTTTTGAGGATGCAACATTGACAATGGATAATTGCAAAGCATACAACATGGTTTATTTAGATTTCCAGAAAGCTTTTGACAAAGTCCCGCATAAAAGATTAATTCTCAAACTGAACGCAGTAGGGATTCAAGGAAATGCATGCACATGGGATTAGGAAAAATAACCAGACATGCTTTCCCAACCCAGCAGCCTTGGCAAAGAGCATGTTAAGTATCCCTGCAACATCAGTCCCGAGCGAGCGAGTGTTCAGCAAAGCAGGGAAACTGTGTTCTTCTTTGAAACCGGGGAATGTGGATGCCATAATATTTCGGAATAAAAACAGAAAATAAGCTCTGGAGAGAGAGCAGACTTTGTTACATTGGACCTGTAAATAGTTTTTCTTGAGTTCCCTGTTGGAGGGGCGAGACAAAGAAAGTAGGGGGGAGAGAGGAGGGGGACAGAGAGGATGGAGGAGGGGGAGAAAGAGAGGAGGGGAGACAGAGAGGAAGGGGGCAGTGAGAAGAGGGAAGAGAGAGGGGGACAGAGGAGGTGGAGAGAGAAATGGGGAGGCAGAGAGGAGAGGGGGAGAGAGGATGGGAGACAGAGAGGAGTGGTGAGACAGAGAGAGGAGGAGACAGAGAAAGTAGGGTGAGAGAAAGAAGGGGGAGAGAGATGGGACAGAAAGAGGACCTGGACAGAGGCAGGCTGTATCACCAGATACAGGTGATTATATATACTGACAGGAGGCTGTATCACCAGATACAGGTGATTATATACTGAACGTCTGTGTTCGTCAAAAATTGCAGTTGACAGAAATGAAAAATGCGAATCACGAGTTTTGCATTACACCAATATACTATAACGCCTTGCCTGAATTTGCACAATAGTTACTAAACTAGCAAAATAATAATGCTTGATCTGTGTAATCAAAGGTAAAAAATGAAATGTTCGTGTTCGCCAGAAATTACATCATTGAAAAAAATGGAAATCCGCATCACAACGTGTTCTGTCTTGCGCCAATTCACCGCGTTACCAGGAGCTGCGCGACAGCTTCAATAATAGCAAGTGGAAAAAGGGCTCAGTCAGATGTCAGTCTCAGGTGTTGTTTTGGATTTGGGAAGCGAGACAGAATCGGGATGGGTTTCTGTCTGCGATACCGATGCACTGACTTCATTCAAAAACACCCGCGGCCCAAAGAAAGCAACACATGACTACTGCAGTTTACCCAAACTATCTATCACAGAAGACCCGCTCTTATGTGGAAGCAACATGCCTTGTGTTTTCCAACACTGTCCCAACTTGCAAGGGAAATGTTATGTATACCAGTAACATTGACTCCAACAGAGAGGATATTTTCAGCAGTCGGTAACATACGAAGAAGCGAGCCAGCCTGAGAGGAGAGGTTGTGGATGCAACACACTGTTTCTAATAAAAACTGAATTTAAGAAATCAGTTTTCATTTACGCTTTGTTGTTAACCTGTTTTGTAATGTAATAAGTGAGCAACTCATTTATTTTATTTTTATTCAAAGACTCCTGTTCCACATTTCTTTGCGAACCAAGTAAATGTTTATTAACCCTTTGCGGTCCATTGTCGGACTGGGTCCGACATTGCAATTATTCCTATCCGGTCCATTGTCGGACCCTGTCCGACATCAAAAACGCAAAAACGGGTTTCTAGTCGTTTTGTCTCCGGAAAAAGCCGAGAAAACCATTCAATGGCTGAGTGTGAGCGACAGGAGCCGAGACAAGCCGATTAAAAAAGGCGCATCTCATGAATAGTCATACTTGCCCCTGGCATCAGATAGGGCGGTCATAAGGAAACAAGCTGGTTGTTACTGTATCAGCGCACAGAGACTATCGCGGACATTTGCAGAGCTTTTTCGAGATGTTATAGTAATAAAATAATGACTTGGATTGCATTATTGAGGAGTTTGGTGATAAAGCGAGTCATCAGGAGATGATTGATCGGTATGTACGTATTATTATTATTATTATTTATTTCTTAGCATATGTGAAAGCGATAGCAAACGAAAGGGTGGGCGGGGCTGGAGATGCCTAGTGAGTGCTTTGTTGATATGCAGGGCCATTTAAACCCGTTTGACTGTGGGAAAAAAATACTTTTAAACAGCGTCTAAAATTAACTGGCGTGTGAAAATAAAATTGGACCCGACAAGCCTGACGCACAATTAATAAATGGACTAGTTAAACTTAAATTTGACTCTTAGTTGTTTAATTAGCTTTAACAGCTACAATAGGCCTAAAGTACTTTGGTAATGTTAACCAACATGTGCCTTTGGACACTTTGTTAGGCTATTGAGAAGAAGCAACAATGGCATATACAGTGCCTATAGAAAGTCTACACCCAGTTTCAAAATGGTCACCTTTTGTTGCCTTATAACCTGCAATTAAAATGCATTAATAGTTTTTTTTCCATTTATCTACACATCCTACCCCACAGCTTAAGTGAAAAAATATTCTAGCAATTTGTAGAAAATTAAAAATAAAAACTGAAATAGCTTGGTTGGATAAGTGTCCACCCCCTTGTAATAGCAATCCTAAATTAGCTCAGGTGTAACCAATCGCCTTCAAAATCACACACCAAGTTAAGTGGCCTCCACCTGTGTTAAATTGTAGTGATTCACATGATTTCAGGATAAATTCAGCTGTTCCTGTAGGTTCCCTCTGCTGGGTAGTGCATTTCAAAGCAAAGACTCAACCATGAGCACCAAGGCTTTCAAAAGAACTCTGGGACAAAGTTGTTGAAAGGCACAGATCAGGGATGGGTATAAAAAATATCAAAGGCCTTGAATATCCCTTGGAGCACGATCGAGGTGATTATTAAGAAGTGGAAGGTGTATGGCACCACCAAGACACTGCCTAGATCAGGCCGTCCCTCCAAACTGGATGACCGAACAAGAAGGAGACTGATCAGAGAGGCTACCAAGAGGCCAATGGCAACTTCGCCATAAAAGCCTGTAGCTCTTGCAAAGACTGGTCAAAGCATGCATGTGACAACAATATCCCAAGCACTCCACAAATCTGGCCTGTATGGTAGGGTGGCAAGAAGGAAGCCATTACTCAAGAAAGCCCACCTTGAAACCCGTTTTGAAGTATGCAAAAACTCGGGAGATTCTGTAGCCATGTGGCAAAAGGTTTTGTGGTCTGACGAAACTAAAATGGAACTTTTGGCCTAAATTCAAAGCGTTATGTTTGGCACAAACCCAACACAGTGCATCACCCAAAGAACACCATCCCTACTGTGAAGCATGGTGGTGGCAGCATCATGTTATGGGGATGTTTCTCATCAGAAGGGACTGGGGCACTTGTCAGGATAGAAGGGAAAATGAATGGACAGAGAAGACCTTGAGGAAAACCTGCTGCCCTCTGCAAGAAAGCTGAAACTGGGACGGAAGTTCACCTTTCAGCATGACAACGACCCAAAGCACACAGCCAAATCTACACTGGAGTGGCTGAGGAACAAAAGGTAAATGCCCTTGAGTGGCCCAGTCCGAGCCCCGACCTAAATCCAATCAAATTTGTGGCGTTACTTGAAGATTGCTGTCCATCAACGCTCCCCAAGGAACTTGACAGAGCTTGAACAGTTTTGTAAAGAAGAATGGTCAAATATTGCCAAATCTAGGTGTGCAAAGTTGGTAGAGACCTATCTCAACAGACTCACAGCTGTAATTGATGCCAAAGGTGCTTCCACCAAGTATTAACTCAGGGAGGTGGAGACTTATCCAATTATGATCTTTCAGTTTTGTATTTTTAATATATAATCTTTCTCTAAAAACTTTTTTCCCCCCTTAACAGTGTGGAGTATGGTGTGTAGATAAGTGGAAAAAAAATCCTCATTTAAATGCATGAAACTCTGAGGCACTGACACAACAAAATGTGAAAAAAGTTCAAGGGGGGTGTAGAGTAGTCGTCCACATCGGTACAAACATTGGAAGAGACAGAACAAGATCCCTGCAAAACAAATTCAGGAGAGCTAGGAAGAAAATTAAAAGACAAGACCAAAACTGTTATTTTCTGGGATACTGCCGGCACCTTACAAAAGGACCATACGGACAGCTGGAAATACAAAATCAAAATGCATGGCTGAAATCGTGGTGCACACAGGAAGGCTTCATCTTTCTTGAACATTGGAGCACATTCTATAACAAGGACTATCTATATAGCCAGGACGGACTGCACTTAAACAAAAAGGGAACCAATCTACTCGGAGAAAGGATCCTTCAGGAGGTTCAGAAGCATTTAAACAAGGGAAGGAGGGAGAAAACAAAAAAACAGAAGGGAGACCACATCAAAACAAGAACTCAGGTAAGACAGCCATTAAATGTATTTATCCAAATGCTAGAAGTCTCAGAAACAAAATGTTAGAACTTGAAGCTACTGCACAAACAAGTAACTACGATGTGATAGGTGTTACAGAAACTTGGTTATCTGCGAGTGATGGAGACGAATATAATATTAGTGGGTATACACTGTATAGAAAAGACAGAAGTGATTTTTAAAACCGCAAAAGTAATGACTAAAGCTAAGGCTTACAATTTTAGAAAAGCAAACTATGAAGGTATGAAACAGAGACTAACAGAAGTAGATTTAGTAAAATAGAGAAAACATCCACAGAAAAAGGATGGCTGTTTTTAAAAATGTAGTACTAGAGGTGCAAAACAATTACATCCCAAAAGTAGACAAATCTAAATCTAAAACAAAATGGCCAAAATGGTTTAATAGATCATTTAAAAAAAATATTCAGCGAAAAAAGGCACTTTACAGAGCGTTTAAAAGGACCAAAACAAAGTACACAGAAAGAGTACTTGGAACTGCAAACACAAGTCAAAAAGGAAGTTAGAAAGGCCAAGAGAGAGATAGAAATCAACATTGCTAACGGGGCTAAAACCAATTACAAAATGTTTTTCCAATATTATAACAGCAAGAGAACATTCAAGGAGGAAGTTAAATGTCTAAAGCCCGCTGCACCCAGACTGACTCATCTCAACTGGCCGTACAGAGTCTGGATGAATCGTGCGTGCCCTTAAAACCAAGATTATGTAGATTTCAGTCGGGATGTCTTCAGATTTGAAGATTGAACATGTTGAATCTTTTTCAGACGCAGTTTCGTTCAGATGTGATTAGTCTGTCTGTGTGCGGTGGTTGCCAACCAAGACTGACTGAGACCGATTAGTCATAAGGGTGTCAACCAATGGTGAAGCAGGTTTAAGTGACGTAGCTTGTCATGTAACTTGTCATACAAGATGGCGGAATATTGACAGCTTTAGTTCCACAGGTAAAAAATTATTCTTGAATTGCTCCGAGTGCCCCGAATTCAAAAATACCAGATATGTGCACATTTGAATAGTGGTTTTTTTAGGCGTTTACTAATCAAAGGTAAATTATCAATTTACCATTTTATTATCAATCTATTGGCAGCCTATATTTTCTTACTGCGCTAAAACAGAAGTAACCGGTGCGTCGATCTCCAATAGGTTATACATCACAAGCCCCTAGATCCACACGCTGAGAAAAAAAACCGCCAAAGTCAAATAAAAAAATCAAAAAGTGTAGTAGACAAGCTTACAAACAGTCAAACACTGCCTGAAACGTTTGCACGGTGTAAATGGTCAATTAATTAATAGGCTAAGCGCTTCTTTTGGCCTCGCTGCGCTGTCTAATCAGCATACGATGCCATGCATAATATGAGGGTCACTATGTTGAGCTAAGTTATTATTATTTGTTTATTTAGCAGACGCCTTTATCCAAGGCGACTTACAGAGACTAGGGTGTGTGAACTATGCATCAGCTGCAGAGTCACTTACAACTACGTCTCACCCAAAAGACGGAGCACAAGGAGGTGAAGTGACTTGCTCAGGGTCACACAATGAATCAGTGGCTGAGGTGGGATTTGAACCGGGGACCTCCGGGTTACAAGCCTGTTTCTTTAACCACTGGACCACACAGCCTCCTGAGTTAATACAAAATGTGTACAGGGCAGTATTAATTACATTTGCATATAGTAATCACCAGGATCTAGTTGTGGTCCGTCTAATTCAGTCTTAGCAGTGTGCGACACCCAGTCGGGAAAAACTCAATTGTGACGTAAAACCAAAACTGAGCACAGCTGATCGCAGAATCAGATGAGATGAGTTGGGATGGCTTGAGTCGGGCTGTGTGCAGCGGGCTTAACCCTTTGCGGTCCATTGTCGGACTGGGTCCGACATTGCAATTATTCCCATCAAGTCCTTTGTCGGACTCTGTCCGACATCATCCAAAAAACGCAAAAAAGTCAGTTTTTCAACGGAAAAAGCTGAGAAAACCATTCAATGGGCGAGTCGGAGCGAAAGGAGCCGAGACAAGCCGATAAAAAAAAAAAAAAAAAAAAAGGCGTATTTCATGAATAATCATACTTGCCCCTGGCATCAGATGGGGCGGTCATATGGAAACAAGCTGGGTGTTACAGTATCAGCACACAGAGACTATCACAGACATTTGCAGAGCTTTTTAGAGATGTTATAGCAATAAAATAATGACTTGGATTGCATTATTGAGGAGTTTGGTGATAAAACGAGTCATCAGGAGATGATTGATCGGTATGTACCACTATTATTATTATTATTATTTATTTGTTAGCATATGTGAAAGCGATAGCGAACGAAAGGGTGGGGCGGGGCTGGAGATCCCTAGTGAGTGCTTTGTTGATATGCAGGGCCATTTAAACCCGTTTGACTGTGGAAAAAAATACTTTTAAACAGCGCGTTTAAAATTAACTGAGCGTGTGAAAATAAATTAGACCTGGCGAGCCTGACGCAGAATTAATAAATGGACCGCAAAGGGTTAAGAGACACAAATGGCAAAATCATAGACGAAGAAAAAAAATAGCAAATATACCAAATGATTACTTTTCACGGGTTTTTGCATGGTTTATTTAGATTTCCAGAAAGCTTTTGACAAAGTCCCACATAAAAGATTAATTCTCAAACTGAACACAGTAGGGATTCAAGGAAATGCATGCACGTGGATTAGGGGGTGGTTAACATGTAGAAAACACCGATTAGAGGAGAAACCTCAAAATGGAGTGAGGTAACCAGCGGTGTACCACAGGGATCAGTATTAGGTCCTCTGCTATTCCTAATCTACATTAATGATTTAGATTCTGGTATAGTAAGCAAACTTGTTAAATTTGCAGACGACATAAAAATAGGAGTGGTGGCAAACACTGTTGCAGCAGCAAAGGTCATTCGAAATGATCAGCAAACGGGCAGTAGTGTGGAGTAGTGGTTAGGGCTCTGGACTCTTGAACGGAGGATCGTGGGTTCAATCCCTCGTGGGGGACACTGCTGCTGTACCCTTGAGCAAGGTACTTTACCTAGATTGCTCCAGTAAAAACCCAACTGTATAAACGGGTAATTGTATGTAAAAATAATGCAGGCAATAAAAATGTGCATTATAAATATCATATGGGAGATACTGAAATTGAAGAAGGAATCTATGAAAAAGACCTAGGAGTTTATGTTGACTCGGAAATGTCTTCATCTAGACAATGTGGGGAAGCTATGAAAAAAAAGCCAACAAGATGCTTGGATATATTGTGAGAAGTGTTGAATTTAAATCAAGGGAAGTAATGTTAAAACTCTACAATGCATTAGTAAGACCTCATCTAGAATATTGGTTTTCGGTTCTGGTCACCTCTGGTTACAAAAAGGATATTGCTGCTCTAGAAAGAGTGCAAAGAAGAGCAACCAGAATTATCCCGGGTTTAAAAGGCATGTCGTATGCAGACAGGCTAAAAGAATTGAATCTATTCAGTCTTGAACAAAGAAGACTACGCGGTGATCTGATTCAAGCATTCAAAATCCTAAAAGGTTTAGACAATGTCAACCCAGGGGACTTTTTTGACCTGAAAAAAAAAAACAAGGACCAGGGGTCACAAATGGAGATTAGATAAAAAGGGGCATTCAGAACAAAAAAATAGGAGGCACTTTTTTACACAGAGAATTGTGAGGGTCTGGAACCAACTCCCCAGTAATGTTGTTGAAGCGGACACCCTGGGATCCTGCAAGAAGCTGCTTGATGAGATTCTGGGATCAATAAGCTACTAACAACCAAACGAGCAAGATGGGCTGAATGGCCTCCTCTCATTTGTAAACTTTATATTCTTCTTTTACTCTTCCTCTCTGCCCACTCTTCTCTGTCCTCCCCTCCTTTCTCTGTCTCTCCTCTCCCTGTCCCCTTTCCCCTCTCTCTCTCCCCATCTATCTGTCCCCCCTCCACTGTCTCCCTCTTTTCTCTCTCCTCTTTTCTCTCTCCTCCTTCCTCTCTCTGTCTTCTCCCTCCTCTAAAAACTTTCTTATGTATAGGAGATGAAACTGACCCTGACAGCACAAGGCTCAGCATCAATGTGTATCATAATGGCACTATTAGGATTTAGGGAACTGAGGCCGCCTAGAACTATTCAAGAAAGATTTCCAGAGCAGACACAGCCCCCTGCAGCCCCCAGCACCCCCCGCTCACCCCCAGACTGCCCAGCACCGTGCAGCACTTGAAGGAATGCCTCTCGCTGCTGGAGGTGGAGTTTGCAGATTTCAAGGAGCTCACCCTGACCAAGCTGACAGAGAACGACCTCATGCAGCAGATAAGAGACGAGGTGAGGCAGGTGAGGAACGAGGCCAGGGCTTCCATCAGGGAGCTAAGAGAGGAGCTGCAGGTCAAAGAGTGATGCAGAGACAGAGAGCAGCTACCTCAGAGTCACACCTCCCCCTCACCCGGCACAGCAACGCCACAGCCAGCCCAAGAACACGGGAGCTCCAGCAAGCAGGGCCAGTCTGACTGACACTGACACACACACACACCACATCATCCCACACACATTGATCCAAACACACACCCCACTCCCCCAGCACACCATGACAGAAACACTCCCCCCCCCCAACCGCTCACACACACTGCCTCAGAGACAGAGACTCCCTCGAGCAAACAGGCTTCTAAAATATACAGCTCCAAGGTAGCCATTCTTATCGACTCCAACGGGAAGTACCTGAACCAGCGAAGACTCTTCCCCAGATGCTGGTTGGCAAAATTCTGGTAGACCCTGAGAGACCCAGAGCACATTACCATCCACACTGACACCAACGACCTGGGCTTTCAGGGGGAAGATGTGGCAGAGTCGGTAAGGAGAGTAGCGGAGAAGGCCACAAAGGAGTTCCCTGGCGCGAAGATAGTGATCTCCACCCTGCTGCCCAGAGAGGACGTCCCCCAGCACACTATTCAGAGGATCAACAGTGAAATCTCCAGAGGCTGTGCCCTCCTGCCTAATGACGACCTGGCACACCACCCCGAGTACGCTGTACCTGTACGATCATGTGCACCTCGACCAGGAAGGCGCCAGGATCTTCACAAAAAACTTGAAAGACACTCGAAACAGGAGCACACCGGACCACCACCAAGGACAGCGCAGCCCTGAGCTCATGAGGAGACCCCCGAGAACACCAGCATCCACAGCCTGGACACCGGCAGCATACACTGCACCCACACAGATCGACCCAGCACAGCCTAGCACAGCCCAGAGGGATCCAGCAACAGCAGCAGCAGGTCCAGCACAGCACTCAGGCAGAGCAGCAGCTCCAGCACAGCACTCAGGCAGAGCAGCAGCTCCAGCACAGCACTCAGGCAGAGCAGCAGCAGCTCCAGCACAGCTAGGCAGCGCCTGTCTCCAAACCAGGGACCCTAGCCAGCTCTGAGATGGGGGAGATATGGCAACTCTTGAACTTAATTTTCAATACATCACACTCTAAATATATTGGAAGAGAAATGTACAACTAATAATAAGAAAATAATAATAATATGAATAAGAAAACACCTAGTAGTATATAACATGTTACTGATTTGTGTCCAATGCTTCTTACATAATATTATAGATGGATGTGGTTATTCTGCAGGAGCAATGGTGACATGCAGACGTGCCCACTCACTGTCCCTCAGGCTACCGGGAGATCATAGTGCCCTCTCTGAAACACAGCACAGTCTGGTGCGCCAGAGACTCAGGGGCATTACAGTGTGGTACAGAGGGGAGCTTCATGACTCTATTGAGCCAATAAAAATAGGAGAATCACACATATGGCTGAGAATCAGCAGTGATGTCATATCCTCAGTCTGGTGGTTTCCTGTGTGCGGACAGTGTTGCTCCTCTGACTCCCCCTATTATAATGAGGACAGTTTTCAAACTCTTCACACAGAGATCTGCCACTTCCAGGCCCAGGGGAACGTGCTGCTTTTAATGCATTCACTGTCAGATCTCAAACCCCCCTGTCAGACCACAGCCAAATCATTCTGTTTATAAAAAGAACAGAGCAGCCTAACAGCACACAGACACAGCCCTGTAAGCTGTACAAAATGTAAAATATGTTTTACAGTATGTGGCTAAGTACCTGTTTGTAAATATTTTAAATGTTTTGTAAGCAATGTTTCCTGATGACTAAATTTGATTTTTTTTTTTTTAAATTAACATGTTTATTGTTTTTTTAAAGATTTCAGTTAGCATAACTGAATTACTAGCATCACATTTTTCAATACTACACAGTCGTTGGTTGCAGAACATTGACAAAAAGGCGTTTCTAAAAGGTCAATAATGTGAACACCACGAGGTCGGTCGGCCACTTTGGCATCTTAAAACACCACATTTTAATAGCTGACCGTCACAAACTGGACATTCTCCTAACAAACTCAAACAAACTCAAATAACACATTTATTTTGTTTTGGCTTTTTTCATTTCAAAATGTTGTCGCCGCTAGCATCTTAACTAAAATAGTTGTAACAAACTCTTGAGCTTGTCTAAATGATATACTGTAACATGAACAGCAAACATGGATTTATTTTTTTCTTCATTTCAGCACTTTGTAAATGTTTTCATCTTGACTAAAATAATTGTAAAATTAAAGAATATAACAAACACACACTCACAGAGAGAGAGAGAGAGAGAGAGAGAGAGAGAGAGAGAGAGAGAGAGAGAGAGCAAACTTTTGTTTTTAATTGCAGGGCTTTCAAACTTTGGCTTTCATTTCCAGGAACAAAACTGAAAAACTGAAGTGTAAGGGCAACAAAAAAGTGAATAGTTTTACAGTGTGTGCCCCAAGTAGGCCTTTACCTGTTGTCAATATTTTGAAAATGTTTTGTAAACAATGTTTTCTGATAAATAAAATGTGTTCATGGTTTTTTAATTTCAGTAGAAAGCACTTTAATGGTAACACTCAAATGGTTTTCAAATGCTTTGTCATCGGAATCTTTTTCAGTTCAGAAAAGCTTTGATCACTGTGTATTTTCTTAGTCCCCTTGTAACAAACCCAATCCTTAAGCAACGTCCAATAACTAGTATTTTGACGGAAATACAAATAAACTACCCTGAACAATATAAACTCTCCAAAGCAGTAGGATTGAGCGACAGAACCAAGAAATTGCTGGGTAAGTCAGGATTGTTTACAACACATAGAAACTAGGAAGAAAATTAAACCAGAAGGCAACACCAGAATTCAAATAGCATATGTTATTGAATATGCGTGGAATATTATACTTTCAGACAGATGTATCAAACATTTGGTGTACATGGGTTTTAATCAGACAGCATTTGGACCAGTCAAAATGTTTACCAGAACACACATTAATACCAGTCATATAGGACAGATCAAGCTTTCAGCAATGTACAGCCTAACATGCCCACGTTGATTAAAGTGTTCACCAATGAGTCCATCCAGCAGTCCTTATAGAACAAAACGTCCATGAAAACAACAACAACAACAACAACAACAACAACCACCAATACTTTAAAAGTCCCAAGCTGTTATATCAGGTCCATATTGAAAATGCAGTTGAGCCAGAACAGTTTAAAACACAAAACAAAAAAAAACAAAATGAGACTTCTGAACGGGTGCTTGTTAAACCCGATAAATAAACAAACAAAAAATAATAATCCCAAACAGTCAGAACAAACCAGATAATCCAGCAGCAAAAAATAAGATTCCTCCCCATGAGGGGCTCTCACCCAGTTCTTCCTTGATCCTGTCGAGCTTGGAGTTTCCAACCAGGTAAGGAGACAAAAAGTGATGATTTGGATAATAAATGGATTAGTCACCGCTGTTGCTCTTAGGATAAAAATAAACCATTTGGATGATGTGGATAGTTTCAATTGGGCAGGAGATTAGATAACTGGTTACTTTTAATGTTTTAAACTCAAGACACTTGGTACGAACATTTCAGAACCCGACCGTGCTGTTTTACACGTGCTTGTACATCCAGCTGTGTAAAATAAATAATGCAATAAGGTATTTAAAATGTTAACTTAACAATGTATACAGGGTCTCACATTATTGTTATTTTATTTTGTTTGTTTGTTTGTTTATTTATTTATTTGTGTTGGGTTAAGTATGTATATTTTTTAACAGGTTGTTCCTTATTTTAAACAGTTTGTCTTTTAAACAGTTTGACACTCTTCTTGGTTTAAAGCCGTCCTGTGTCGCTTCCTTCTGTATAGTTGCAATATAGCTCCGGACATGCAGCCTCTACACGTGTTAACATTTCACATTTCTCCTCCTTTTAAATTGTTTTTCATTGTTAAGTAAATACATTGCAACATTGTTTTTACCATTTATTGCAATGATTCGCCATTGGTTCTGGACCATTTCTTATCTTCAAACAAACTTACCAGCAACACCCTTAGCACATGACCAGTGATGCTGCTAGCCAGTGCTGGAGCCCCCTAGTTTCTTATCTTCGAGCGACGCCCTTCGCTCCATGCGGGCATAGTTTAGTGTACAACAGTGTTCTCTTTCCCTCAGACACAGACGAACGCAGTCACATTTAAGGTTTGTAACATTTGATTTAAAAAATGTTTTTTCTTTAAGCAAATACATTGTAACAAGTCTAACATCGCCGCCGCAGCAGCAGATAGTCAAGGTTTGTATTCTTTTGTATTGGTTTTGTAATGTTTTAAACTCAAGGCCCTTTGTAGTGCATTTCAGAAGAGCACTGTGTTTCTTTTACATGTGCTTTGGTCTGAAGCTGAGTAAAAGGTTTTTAAAAATGCTAACTTAACCGTGTATAC
This sequence comes from Acipenser oxyrinchus oxyrinchus, assembly GCA_030684275.1. NCBI lineage: Eukaryota > Metazoa > Chordata > Actinopteri > Acipenseriformes > Acipenseridae > Acipenser > Acipenser oxyrinchus. The sequence continues at coordinate 5,408,362 of CM060281.1, read as the reverse complement.
AGGTTCTCCCATTTTATTTTGTTTTATTAATTTATTTATGTATGTGTTTTAAACTGTTTAGCACGTTTTAGTCTTTTTCAACAAACACCGTCTGTGTTCTCTGTACCATTTCTCCGCTTTTAAGTACACGCCTTGTAACCCTGTTTTTACCATTTTACTGCATGTTTTAAGAGTTCACATTTCTCTGCTTTTAAACTGTTTTTCATTTTTAAGTACACTGGAGGCTTAAGTACCTAGGAGGCTGTGTGGTCCAGTGGTTAAAGAAAAGGTCTTGTAACCAGGAGGTCCCCGGTTCAAATCCCACCTCAGCCACTGACTCATTGTGTGACCCTGAGCAAGTCACTTAACCTCCTTGTGCTCCGTCTTTCAGGTGAGACGTAATTGTAAGTGACTCTGCAGCTGATGCATAGTTCACACACCCTAGTCTCTGTAAGTCGCCTTGGATAAAGGCATCTGCTAAATAAACAAACAAATAATAATACACACATTGTAACCTTGTTTTTAACATTTTACTGCTCATTCTATTTTCAAAACTTACTTTATCTTTCAACACTATACATTTTTGTTTTACTCGTTTTATTTTTCAACACTGTACCCTTTTTTACTGCTGATTTTATTTTCTGAAATAAAGAATATAACAAACTGTATACCTCTGTTTTCAAACTTATTTTATTTTTCTAAAAAGCTTATTTTATTTTCTGAAATAACACATATAACAAAACAATGTATTCCCCTTGTTTTTCCCCATTTCACTCTAAATACATTTAAAAATAATACTCCAAACCTTTGTTTAATTCCCCATTTTAATGTGATAAACTACAATCACGGAACATGGTTTCCAAAAATGCATTAAAAACTACATACACGTGACAGGATTTGGGGGGGGGGGGATTTCCATGTTTGAATTAAAACTACAAAACCTAACAGGAAGGGAGGGTGGGACTTCCGGAATTGCTTAAAGACTACAAGCATATGGCCGGAACAGGGATTCGGGACTTCCGGTCGATTCTGATTGGCTAAGGGGACCTGTCAAAACCAAATGCTGCATTCTCATTGGTTGAAAATTAACATGGTGACATCTAGTATAGCTTTATACTACTACTGTTGTATTGGTAATACTTATAATTTAGTCATGCCAATAAAGCACATTTGAATTTGAGAGGAGGAGAGACAGAGAGGAGAGAGAAAGGAGGGGGAGAGAGATAGGAGCAAGATAGATGAGAGGGTAGAGAGAAAAGAGGGAGAGACAAAGCAAGGAGGGGAAGATATAGGAGGGGAGAGAGAGGCAGTGGAGAGAAAGGATGGGGAGAGAAAGGAGGGGGAGAGGAGGTGGAGTGAGAAAGAAATGAGGGAGAGAAAGGAGCAGGAGAGAGAAAAGGAGGGGGAGAGAGGAGAGGGAGAGAAAGGAAGGGGAGATAGAATGGAGGGGAAGAGAGAAATGTGTAAGAGAGAGAGAGAGAGACAGAGAGGAGGGGGAGAGAGAGGAGGGGGAGACAGAGTAGAGAACAATATTTGCGCTGGCTACGTTTATATAAAATGTTACGATTATTTTCAGGTATTATTGCACCTTCAATTAAGATGTGTAAATGTGTATTGTTGCGCTTATTATTCATAAATTTACTCATATCCAAAATAACACTAATTACCTACTTCCTGTTCGTGTGAATATCTAAATATGATACGTTAGTACCACAGTTTGTGTTCAAAATGCCCATACTTCATTAATACTGTAATCCAGTATTTTACAACAATCTCCACAGTTTTGCTGTTTTTAATTGCGTCTTTGTGATGCGGCGGGAATCTGTTTAACTTCATATTCCACATTGGCGTCCAACAGCAGGTTTGTTACGACGGCTCCACAAAAAAAGATGAAGAAATTCAAAAACTGTATTTTAGAACACTATTATCTTCGTTAAATTCACAAGTTGTTATAAATGTTGCTTTTGATGTATTATTATGAAAGACACAATACCTTTGACACCAATGGTACTGGAGTCTTTTCTAACTTTTTTCTTTTACAATTGTTTTTATTCCTGTTAACAGTACAGTACAGATTGATTCTGTTCAGAAGCAGCTTCAGCTACTTGCTCTCTATACAGTATGTTTAGTTTATTTCATTCCATTCATATTCAAATAGCCTAAGCCTTAATCCCAGAGTGTTGTATAAATCCAACATTATAAATATTACTGCCTATGTATTTAAATATCTTGAGTTATTTAAGACTGAAGCAAAAATAATAATAATCAATGATTAATAAAAGGATGGGATAAAGGCAGCAGCTAAATAAATAATAATATGTTGTCAGGTTACCCATTACAGAATGCAACAAGAGTAATATGCAACTCAATTGAGGAATACTAACTTATTTATGAATTGCTGCAGTATCAAATGATAATAAATGCAATACAAAAGAATCTCTGAAAGACAATATTTAAACTATTGTTCATTATATATGGATGATTACTGCATTCATTCCAGTTTGTTTATAGTTTTCAAAGGTAATTTTTAGTCTGTATAACTTGTGTGATTTAAAGCAGTAGGGGTACATTTAAGTTGAATGAAAGTGAATATTTTGCATCAGAGTATTTTATCGATTTTCTTAGCAAATAGCAGTTATTTTCCCAGCCTGCATTGCAGGGGTCTTAATGATCCTCAAGTCAATTGTTCTTCTTATTGATCTGGTCTTGCTGTGAGCAGTGCAGAAATAAAGCTCCTTCATTGCACTAAAGGAGTGCTTTGTCAGAAACTACAAGCAGATCAATACTAGTCCAGCATATGCTTAAACCATGCAAGAAATGTGCCAAAATGCACAATTAATGCTTTTTAAAAATGTTCCCAGTGGGAGGGTGGACACCCCCTTCCACAGTCTTCCCCCTCACCGCAATGCACCTCAATGACATTAGTGTACCCTACTACCTTGTAAGTGCCACACACTTCCAAACTAATTCAAAACCCTGGGGAGACAGAGAGGAGGGGATGAGACAGAGTGAGGAGGGGAGATAAAGGCGGGGGAGACGGAGTGGAGGGGTGAGAAAGGAAGGGATGAGAGAGAGAGGAGGGAGAGACAAGTCATGCTTAACATGAGCTCTTAAATACAAAACATATTTAGTTGCCTTAGAATGAAATAAATAATGAAAAAATACATCTGTAAAACAGAACTGGAGAACATCTGCAACAAAAAAATGGAAAGGTTTAAAATTTCAAGAGAAATGGTTCATAAGACCAGAGAGGAACTTAACTAGAGGCAAAAAAAGAAAAGAAATGAAAGAAAGAAAGAAAGAAAGCAGCAACATAAAACCAAACTGTTAGAAAGACATGAAAACAACAAAACAATCTGAAAGCTATACAAACCAAGAAAAAGATACGCCTCTCAATTTATAAAGGTTTACAAAAATTAAGAAATAGAGTATGTACAGCTTAATCTGAAAAGTGGCAGTTTGAATTTGAAAAGTGGCAGTTTGAATTTGAAAAGTGGCAGTTTGTCAGTTTGAAATGGATCCAATGTTGTGCAGTGACAGTGCAGCAGAGCAGCCTCTCCCCCACTGCTCTGTAATATCATTCCCTGAGTGTGCACAGGATAGGAAACTGCACAAGCACAGAGTGCTGAGAGAGTGCGTCATCCCAGGAAGGGGCCTTCGGCAGCTCTGGTATACAGAGCTCAGCAATACCTACCCGAAGGGCAGGAATATCCCATACCTAATGTAGTGGTGGATGTCTTCGAATTGAAAGGGAGCTGCACAAGCACAGAGTGCTGAAAGAGAGCCCAGACACTCTCATCGCCTCAGTACAGCCAAATCAAATGGCACAGGTAACGCCAGACAGGTGCTAATATATGAGGAATCTGGCCCTGGAAACACAGTGCTTGCAATAAACATACACCAAAATGGCACGGCCATGGTGCAGGGCAGTGAGGCCAGTCTGAGGTGTTTCGAAGAAAAATTCCTGGCCCTAAAAAATCTGTCAGAAACCGAAAAACCAAAAGCAGGATAAGAAAACAGTGAAGAAGCTGAGATCAACATCCACACAGCAGCAAGCATTGCCCCTGACAGCACACAGACAGCACTGAACAGTGAGAGCACAGCTCCAGGAGACACTGACCCCCTCGGCCCAGCCCAGCCTCCGGAGCTTCACAGCACAGTCTCACAGCAGAAGGAGAGCCTGTCCCTGATGGAGGGGGAGCTGGTGGAGCTCAGAGAGATGGTGCTGACCAAGCTCACAGACAGCGAGCTCACACAGCAGCACAAAGACCAGCCAGACCAGAAACGAGTACAAAGCCTCAGTCAGAGAGCTTGCGGGCTGAGGTGAAGGAACTGCAGCAGGACAGGGCGACTCTGAGGAGGGAGCTGACGGGAATGAGAGAAGAACTGCAGTGTAGAGAGAAGAGTGTACAGAGCCTGAGGGAGCAGCTGCACAAACACACAGCCCCTCACAGCAACACCACAGGTAACACAGCAACCCAGCCAGACACACCCACAACACAAACAGCACCCCAGCCAGACACACACCACACAAACAGCACCGTCCCCCTCAGACAGACAGGCTATAAGACAGCACGACACAGAGGTAGTCATGCTGATTGAAGTACATTAACGAGCAGCGTTTCTTCCCTGCACGGAAGGTCTCAAAGATCTGGTGCCCGACGACGGAAAAGGCCCTGCAGTCACTATCCAAGTCGACCCTCGGCTCCCCCAGCCACAGCCTCATCCACACCGGCACAACGGCCTGCGGGCCCAGCAGAAGAACGTGGCCAAGTCCATCCGGAGAGAGGGCCACCCAGGAATTCCCACACTCAAAAATGATCATCTCCACCCTGCTGCCCAGGAAGGATTTCCATCCTCACACCATCCACAGGGTCAACGCAGAGATCTCCAGAGGGTATGTTCTCCTGCCCAACGTGCACCTGGCACACCACCGCACCCTCGCGCACCTGTATGATCACATACACCTCCACAAACAAAGAGTACTGATCTTCACAAAGACCCTGAAGGACGTCGCCCTGGGCAGAGACCCTGCCAGCCCCCCACAAAGCAGCAGGAGAGCCCCCAGCATCTACAGAGTGCAGCCCAGCCCAGAGGGCCTCTAGGAGCCAGCGTCCTCAACAAGGACCGCACAAAAGACACCCCCCCGCGCCCAGCCCAGCCCAGCCCAGCCCAGCCCAGCCCAGCCCACCTGCCCAGCCAGCCCGACCAGCAGCAGGCACAGCTCAGCTACGCAGCGACTCTCAGCAGGCCAGCGGGGACTGGCAGCACAGAGCTGGGGGAAGATACGCCACCTCCTCAACCTCACCTGCACTCGGCTCATGAGATAAGTAACTCATTATTGTGTGATAACACAAACATGTAAAAAAAAAAAAAAAAATGTATGTATGTACGTGTGTGTGTGTGTGTGTATATATATATATATATATATATATATATATCTATCTATCTATCTATTAAACAAAGAAAATGTTATACGACAATGTGAATATGTTTTACAGATGTAAATACTTTGTTTAGTCTTTTCTAAAAAGTTTGTTTCATTCTAGGCAAATGAATATTATAGAACAATAAAAAATAAATGAAATCATTATCGATAACAATGTGGAACATCCAGGGTCTGAGCGCCTCAGCATTCAGGCTAAAGAGCACAGCCCCAGAGTTTGTAAATAGCATAAAAGATACAGATATTATCACTCTGCAGGAGACATGGTGCAGGACAGACGTGTCCACTCACTGTCCCGCAGGCTACAGGGAGATCATACTGCCCTTGGTGAAACACTCCCCCACTCTGGGGGGATAATAATTTGGTATAAAATAGAGCTTAACAACTCTGTACAGCCCATAAAAAAGGGGAGAATCGCATCTGTGGATAAACATGTGCAGAGATGTTGTCTCCACTCAAAATGAATCTTCCTGTGTGTGGTATATATGCCCCTCCGAATCCTCGTACTTTAATGAGGAAATCTTTTGCAGTCTCCAGACAGAAATCTGCCATTTCCAGGCACATGGGAATGTGATGATCTGTGGGGATCTGAACGCCAGGACAGGCACGCTGCCCGACTTTACCAGCACACAGGGAGACAACCACATATTTGGCCAAACCCCCCTATACTGCACAGCCGTCAGCTGCCACAGAAATAAATACAAATGGGAGACAATTATTGCAGCTCTGTCAAGGCCTGGGCCTGTAGATTGTCAATGGTAGGTTCCGAGGGGACTCTTTGGGAAGATACACCTACAGCTCGGCTCTTGGCATCAGTGTAGTAGATTACATCATTACTGACTTCGACCCCTCCTGTATTCGTGCATTCACTGTCAGGCCTCAATCCCCTCTGTCAGATCAGAGCCAAACCACTGTGTTCCTTAAAAGAACAGAGCAAAGCAGCAACATGCAGACGCAGCCCAGCAAGCCGTACAACCTCAATCATTCATACAGATGGATTCCAAACAGTGCAGAAGAATACCAGAAAGCAATTGGAAACCCAGAAATCCAATCATTAATAGACACCTTCCTGGTCACCCCATACCCACACAGTAAACAAGGTGTAAATCTGGCTGTAGATAATCTGAATTATATATATATATATATATATATATAAACAGAGAGCATTAAAATCTTTAAATAAATAAAAACACAGACAACCAAGATCTACGCCTTAGTTACTGTGAGACTTAAAAAAATTACAAACACACACTCAAAAAGAAAAAGAACAACCATATCAATAAACAACTGACAGAAATCGAGGAGTCCATTAACTCAAACCAATTCTGGGAAAATTGGAACAAACTGAATAAACCAAAACCGGATGAATTAGCTATTCAAAATGGAAACATTGTGACAGGATGGCGCAAGGGATGAGGCCCAGAGACAGACTGCAGTTCAAACTAAATACTTTTATTAAATAAAAGACTCAAAATAAACAGGCATGAGGCCCAAACAAAAGGTTTTTTTTAAAACACAAACAATAAACACAAAGTAAAACTTACAAAACTAAGGCTTCCAGGCTGAGTTTTGCCTTCACTGGACTGCAACATTTCAAAAAACCACCCTTACTTCCTCAGCTACCTCTCCCTAATGAGGAGCTGAGGCCTCCTTTTATGTCAGGTGGCTGGGTGCTGATTGATTGTTAATGATTCCCACCTGACACAATAAACCTGGGCAGGGAGGGGAATTTAACCCCATCCCTGCCAATATTTACAAGGGCAGAGCCCTGCTCTGCCACAAACATATTAAAAGAACATTTTGAAAAACAATACAAAACAATACCACAAAATGAACAAATATTAGACCAAAACAATATTTATGAAAAACTAAAACAAATGGAATTGTCAATTAAAGACAATCCAAACCCCCTGGACTCCCCGATCATTGAGCATGAACTAAAAGCAGAAACTGCAGGCCCTCCAGAATAGAAAAGCCAGCGGGGCAGACAGCATCTCCAATGAGATGCTGAAACACAGCAGCCCCAAGCTGCAGGAGGCCCTGCTCAAACTCCTCAATATAATTCTAAAGGTGGGTTATTTCCCAGACATCTGGAATCAAGGATTAATTACAACATATATAAAAATGGAGACAAATTCGACCCCAAAAACTACCGGGGCAGCTATGTGAGCAGTAACCTGGGGAAGGTGTTCTGCAGTATCATAAATACCTGGATACTGGCCTTCCTTACCAAGCACAGTGTCCTCAGCAAGAGTCAGATTGGATTTCTACCAAAACACCAGACATCTGACCATGTTTACACCCTACACACCCTAATAAACAAACACGTCCATCAAAAATAAAGGAAAAATATTTGCTTGTTTTATTGATTTAAAAAAAGTATTCGATTCAATCTGGCATGAAGGACTTTTCCTTAAACTCTTCCAAAGTGGTGTAGAGGGTAAAGTATATGACATCATAAATTCAATGTATTCAAAAAATAAATGCGGTATGGAAAAGGACAACAAAAGGACAGAATTCTTCTCACAGGGCGTGAGTGAGACAGGGCTGCAGCTTGAGTCCAACACTGTTCAATATTTATATCAATGAGTTATCTACAGTGCTGGAGCAGTCTGCAGTCCCTGGCCTCACTCTCCAGGATACAGAGATTAAACTCCTGCTCTACACAGATGACCTGGTTCTGCTGTCACCGACAGAGCAGGGTCTGAAGCAGAGCCTGTCATTGCTAGAGCAGTACTGTCACACGTGGGACAGAGCAGGGGCTGCAGCAGAGCCTGTCACTGCTAGAGCAGAACTGTCACACCTGGGACAGAGCAGGGACTGCAGCAGAGCCTGTCATTGCTAGAGCAGTACTGTCAGACCTGGGCCAGAGCAGGGTCTACAGCAGAGCCTGTCACTGCTAGAGCAGTACTGTCACACCTGGGACAGAGCAGGGGCTGCAGCAGAGCCTGTCACTGCTAGAGCAGTACTGTCACACCTGGGACAGAGCGAGGTCTGCAGCAGAGCCTGTCACTGCTAGAGCAGTACTGTCAGACCTGGGACAGAGCAGGGGCTGCAGCAGAGCCTGTCACTGCTAGAGCAGTACTGTCACACCTGGGACAGAGCAGGGTCTACAGCAGAGCCTATCACTGCTAGAGCAGTACTGTCACACCTGGGACAGAGCAGGGTCTATAGCAGAGCCTGTCACTGCTAGAGCAGTACTGTCACACCTGGGACAGAGCGAGGTCTGCAGCAGAGCCTGTCATTGCTAGAGCAGTACTGTCACACCTGGGACAGAGCAGGGTCTACAGCAGAGCCTGTCACTGCTAGAGCAGTACTGTCACACCTGGGACAGAGCAGGGGCTGCAGCAGAGCCTGTCATTGCTAGAGCAGTACTGTCACACCTGGGACATAGCAGGGTCTACAGCAGAGCCTGTCACTGCTAGAGCAGTACCATCAGAAATGGGCACTGATGGTCAATCTGGACAAGACCAGAGTAATGGTATTCCAAAAGAAATCCAGATCTCAGGAAAACAGGTACCGCTTCACTCTGGGCAACACCGTATGAGATCACAGCACCAACTATAACTACCTGGGTCTGACCATCAGTGCTTCAGGGAGTTTCAACCTGGATATAAATGCATTCAAAGAAAAAGCATGTCAGGCTTTCTATACCATAAAGACTCGATTAGGCAAAAACAAAATACCATTAAAAATTTGGCTCAATTTTCAACTCCGTCATACAGCCAATCCTGCTATATGGTACCCCTCGTAAACCCCAAATACAAAACCTGGGACAAAAGCCCAACAGAAATCCTACAATTGGAATTTTGCAAAAATATCCTGCAGATTCACAGAAACGCCCCCAATGCCTGCAGGGCTGAGCTGGGACTGTTCCTTCTTCTAATACCTATTCAGAAGAGAGCAGCCAAGGTCTGGTTTCACGTAAAACATGCAGACCAGGACTCCTATAAATACAAGGCCCTACTGAGCAACCAGCTCCCCCCAGACAAGGACGCCCTGCTTCTGAGGCTCACAGAAACGAGCCACACTCAAACCAGTGAGCCTCAGATACAAGCCACTAACAAAGAAGAAATTCCAATAACAATACTTTAAAAAACTGATCTTAACTTCAAGAACAAATGCACCAAAAATTGGAAAATTGAAATCGAATGAACAAATAAACTGGAATGTCATCGGACCCGGAATATCTAAACATTAAAAATACAAAAGAAAGACAAATTCTAACAAAGTACAGACTCAGTGACCACAGCCTGGCCATTGAAAAGGGCAGATATAAAAAATCCTGGATTACCAGAGAGGAACGGCTGTGCAGTCATTGTGAACTAGAGGAGGTTGAAACAGAGATGCACTTCCTGTTATCAAGCTCAAAATACATAGAAATATGGGGGAAATATATTCCTAAATTTGACAGCCAAACACCAAAATTTAAACTCCTCTCGGACAGCATTAAAGTCCCCATCCTACTGGGAGAGGAGGAGCGGACTGCAAATCTAGCAGCCAAATATGTCTCTGCCTGCCACAGCCTAAGAGACAGTGTGTAGACACCCTGCAACAACACATGACCTGTGTTACAGTCAATAGGGAGTGAGGGAGGGGGCAGGTGTACTGTTCCTGGGGAAGGGGGCTGTTCTGTTCTGCTCATAGATGTGTAATGTTTAGTAATGTTTATTTGTTGTATTATAAATTTATTTGGCAATACTGTTGTAAGGAAATGTGATAGCCCATATTAATATTTGGAATGTATGGTACTTTCAATGGAGAGATATTGAGCACAGAGTTTAGGTGGGGTATTTTGGAATACAGGGTCTATCTCAATAAATTGCAGATTGACTAGAGAGAGAGCAAATATGACTATTTATGAGCATTTGTGAAGAGGGTCCCCTGTCCTGCTCTGCTTGGTTGCATGGGTGGGGTGGGAGAATCTCAGAGATAACAGATGTAAAGGAATGTGTTTGAGGCTTGGAGCTTGCCACGTACACAGGTATAGTGAGGAGGGGTCATAAATGACATCATTAAAAGGGTGTGTTTTGGAATCTACAAAACTGAAATGAATGCATTGTCTGGTGCTCAGTTCTACCAATCTCACTGCAGCCCAGAGTGACGCGACTCTGTTCAATACAATAGTTCTATTCTTGTATTACAGCAATAAACATATTTTTGACTTCACTAATATTGTTTATCAGTATCCATTTTTCCTTACACTCTACTTCTAATATAGTCATGCCAATAAAGAACATTTGAATTGAAAGGAGGGGAGAGTGAACAGAGGTGAAGAGAGAAAGGAGGAGAGAGAGAAAGGAGGGGAGAGAGAAAGGAGGGGAGAGGGAGGGGAGAGAGAGGAGGGGCATTAAAACTTCAACAACTGTTTTCTTAAGATGACATTAAAGAGGTTCTGAAGAAGAAATTGAAGATATTGTGAAGAATTGCACTTGAAGGATCTCAGGAAGATCCTCAATATCTTCTTAAGAACTTCATCAGGTTTTGTCTGTTTTATTATTTTATTAATTATTTAACCAGGAGATTTACCCTTTCAGACCGAGGCCTCGTTTACAAGGAGGTGCTGGAAAACAATAAAAGGACGATTTCTTCTTAAGACTTTCAGGAATACGGCCCCAGGTCTTAGTGAAGTGTTATTAGAAAAACAACAAAAACAAGATGTTCTATTAAACTGATGAAACAAAGCAAGAGGGGGTGGAGATGAGAGAGGAGAGGAGGACAGAAGATGTGATCTGTCTGTGTCAGTGATATAATATTCACACAAACACCCAGAGTGTTTACTTACTTCAGTTTCTGTAATTTACAGTTTGGATCCTTCAGTGCAGCACACAGCAGTCTCACTCCTGAAAAACCCAGCTTGTTATTGCTGCTCAGATCCAGCTCTGTCAGGTTTGAGTGGTTTGTACGGAGAGCAGAGGCGAGATCCTCACAACATCCAGATGTGAGACCACATTTCCACAGCCTGCAGAGATCAGGAGACAAGAGGAGAAGATCAGCACAGCTTGAGAGGAGGGAGAGGAGGGACAACTCAGTGTGAGAGGGAAGAAAGGGGGAGGGGGAGAACAACTCTGAGAGGAAGGGAGGGGGAGAAGGGCAACTGAAAGAGGGAGGTGAGGAGAAGAGTGGAGTGGAGAGGAAAGAAGATTATGAGAGACAAGTTCAGAAAGGGGAGACAGAGGGGGCAGGGATAGAGAAAGAGAGGAAGAGGAAGAGGGAGAAAAGGGGGAGACAGAGATGGGTGGGGATGGAGAAAGAGGGGGAGAATAAATCAAGTTTAGGAGTAGAAGAGAGGGGAGGAGAGCCAGCCATCAAAGTGCAACTTAAAAATAACAGACTTGATTTCAAAAGACTGCAGGAATCTAGACTTCTCCAATCATTCAAATACTGCCACCTTAACACTGGAGGAGAACGACATGCGCATGGTTATACTATGCATTTACCACAGTTTAACCTGGTTTGCCATGCTTTTTCATATGCTTGAACATACTTTGTCTGCGCTTTTATCATGCTTTCACTGTGCTTTATTACACTTTGCAATGCTTCTACTATGGTAAACTTTTATAAAGGAAGTTCTTAATCATGTTTGTTATAAACATTTGCACATTATATATTAAGGAGTGCATTTTTAAGACCCGTTGAGAATAAAGGATAAAGATTTGACTCTATTGGAATTGATATTTAATTTACTGTATATTATTGCTGCTGCAGTGGGAATTTTACAAAACAATTAAAATAAAGTTATAATGGTGTTTGAAAACATAAAAATACCATATTTACTCAATTTAAGTTACATTTTTGGATGAATAAATGTTCACATTTAGGGGGAGTGACTTGGATTCTGTGTTTTTCGGTTTGGGCACCAGTTTAAATTTGCACATCGATTATTCTGGCTTGCTTGAACGAGAGCTTCTGTCCACACAGTAATGTCCACTACAGTAATTACCCTGCCCCTGTGCATTTGTATTTTGTATTGTGATTTATTTATATGTATTTATAAATATGCCGATGAAAGCTGTGCGTTTTCTTTTGTTATTGTTTTACAGCGTGGATGGGAAGCCCCATCCACTTTAAAAACCTCGTGCAGAAGGTGACCATCTCCCGAGTTAATTCATTGTTTAATTGTTGCTAATCGGGAGATGGTCACCTGTATAAAAACCCTGCAGTTTTCCCTGCTCGAGGTGGAGAGTAGGTGGGTGTTAAGAGGGGAAACTAAAAAGAAAAGAAACAAAACTGAAAGTAAACTATTGGGTGAGTGTAGGCGATTGCCCAGCCTGACCTGGGGTTTAGTGTTGGTGATTTTGTTTAACCTTGTTATTTGCTCTGTGAGCAGTGTGTTCATTTTGTGTTTGAATAGACGGCGCCGCAGCGCTTTGCACCGCAGTTACCGGGTCTGTTTTAGTTCCTGCATTCTGGCCTGACGTCACCCTCTCGGTGAACCCTGTCACACCGTGTCACACCGATAAACCATCGAGTTCATTCACCTCAGATGACACTGCTGCATGGGACGCCAGGCACACCGTATCCTAGCAACCTGCGCAGCGCCGGGGGAACTCGAGTTAGAGGCTGAAGGGACTGAAGCCAAAAATATCGAATGCTTCCATAATGTTTATCAAGCAGACGGTAAGAAGCCAGACAGAGGAAGTGTGTTATTGTATTTGAAATTGAAAAACCAAACGTTTTCTATTTGTTTTCAGAGGTCAAATAAAATATAAAATACAGTTCAGTTATTGGAAGGATATTTTTCCAGGTCAACTTCATAAAGGCCAGCGTTCTTCAATTGGCGTCTCGCGGGTCAAATCCAGTCCGCGAGAGCCTTCCCTCTGGCCCGTTGAATGTCAGCTGCAGTGCTGCCAACTGGATGTTTTATTCGCTAAATGTAGCTGTTTTTAATTACACTTTACAGAGAAATGATGCTAAGCGGGTTGTCGGTTTTTGGGCGGTTTTGGTAAAACGCTGTGTTGTTTTTTTTAACATGAAATCTCTGCCATGATTGACACAACATGATTAATAACACATCCAATCAGAATCGGAGTAACACACACACACGTTATTGATTACATATCGTAAAAATGCCTTTCAACAAATTGAACTTTGTTTCAATACATGTCAGCAGACTGGAAAATTGCAAACGTAATAGCAATCCACAAAAAGGGAGACAAAACCGAACCAGGTAACTACAGACCAATAAGCCTGACTTCTATTATATGTAAACTTATGGAAACTATAATAAGTTCCAAAATGGAAAATTACCTATATGGTAACAATATCCTGGGAGACAGTCAGCATGGTTTTAGGAAAGGGAGATCGTGTCTAACTAACCTACTTGCCTTTTTTGAGGATGCAACATTAAAAATGGATAATTGCAAAGCATACAACATGGTTTATTTAGATTTCCAGAAAGCTTTTGACAAAGTCCCGCATAAAAGATTAATTCTCAAACTGAACGCAGTAGGGATTCAAGGAAATGCATGCACATGGATTAGGGAGTGGTTAACATGTAGAAAACAGAAAGTACTGATAAGAGGAGAAAACTCTACATTAATGATTTAGATTCTGGTATAGTAAGCAAACTTGTTAAATTTGCAGACGACACAAAAATAGGAGGAGTGGCAAACACCGTTGCAGCAGCAAAGGTCATTCAAAATGATCTAGACGGCATTCAGAACTGGGCAGACACATGGCAAATTACATTTAATAGAGAAAAGTGTAAAGTATTGCATGCAGGCAATAAAAATGTGCATCATAAATATCATATGGGAGATACTGAAATTGAAGAAGGGAACTATGAAAAAGACCTAGGAGTTTATGTTGACTCAGAAATGTCTTCATCTAGACAATGTGGGGAAGCTATAAAAAAGGCCAACAAGATGCTCGGATATATTGTGAGGAGTGTTGAATTTAAATCAAGGGAAGTAATGTTAAAACTTTACAATGCATTAGTAAGACCTCACCTAAAATATTGTGTTTAGTTCTGGTCACCTCGTTACAAAAAGGATATTGCTGCTCTAGAAAGAGTGCAAAGAAGAGCAACCAGAATTATCCGGGTTTAAAAGGCATGTCATATGCAGACAGGCTAAAAGAATTGAATCTATTCAGTCTTGAACAAAGAAGATTACGCGGTGATCTGATTCAAGCATTCAAAATCCTAAAAGGTTTAGACAATGTCAACCCAGGGGGCTTTTTTGACCTGAAAAAAGAAACAAGGACCAGGGGTCACAAATGGAGATTAGATAAAGGGGCATTCAGAACAGAAAATAGGAGGCACTTTTTTACACAGAGAATTGTGAGGGTCTGGAACCAACTCCCCAGTAATGTTGTTGAAGCTGACACCCTGGGATCCTTCAAGAAGCTGCTTGATGAGATTCTGGGATCATTAAGCTACTAACAACCAAACGAGCAAGATGGGCTGAATGGCCTCCTCTCGCTTGTAAACTTTCTTATGTTCTTATGTTCTTAATAACACATCCAATCAGAATCGGAGTAACACACACACATTTTATTTATTACATATTGTAAAAATGCCTTTAAACAAATTGAACTTCGTTTCAATACGTCAGCAGATATATTATGAGCAGATTCAAAGCACTGTTGTTATAAGACGTTAGTGAGACCAGACCGTCATATAAAATGTATATTGTAATAATAGTAAAATCACTTTAATTTACCAGGTTTTAAATGTGCTTTTAAATCGTCCAAGTCTTTACTTTCTCATTAAATGCAGAATGAAGAACGCTAAAACGAGAGCGCAACATTTTAATAAGTGACTAGTCTTTATTCATGTTTATACAATTACGAATAGCGATTGTAATAAAGAGTGTCCTGCATTTATTCTTTTGTAAGAATAAATAAGAAAGCTACTTGTTAACAGTCAATAAAAAAATACTGTAATTGTAAATACTGTAATTAATGTAGCGTGATTAAGAGTAATTCCCTTATAAATGGCTTATTTTCAAATAAAAAATACGAAGCCTTTTATTCATGCTGAAATGTTTCAGTTTCCATTGTATTTGAAAATAAGTAATTTAATTAACAGAGCACATCTTTATACAATGAAAGTAAATAGCTCAGTAAAGTCTTCTTTTTTAGGGTGGCTAATTGCTGATCCAGAAGACACAGCCAAAGGCTTCTGCAAATACTGCAGAGTCTCAATAAGATGCAAAAACAACAAAACATACTAACAATGCTACTCCACATTCTGCCTTGAATAAAATAAACTGCTTCCAAGTAGCATCCGTGTTGGAGATTAATGACAAAAACACAAGGGTAGCATTGAAAGTAGTGTTTCTAGTGGCAAATCACACCGTCATTTCCACTGTGGATTGCTTGAATGAGATCGTCAAAGACATTGTAAATGAAACAAACTGCACCGATCTCAAAGACATCCAGCTGCACAGAACTTAGTGCACAGCAGTGATACATTCAGTCCTGGGGACATGCTTTTTCATTTTATTTTTTAAAGGTTTTTTTCAGGTAGAAGTAGGCAGGTTTTTATAAAAGTAGTTTTTACTGATCAGCTGTCCTTCATTACAAATGCTAGTTGCAGATACGCACAGTTGAAAGGTCACCGCTATCTACTGGGTATTTGCATTTTAGCAAGCGATATTTATTGGCAACACGTCAT
>CM060281.1:5351022-5391816 GCA_030684275.1 Acipenser oxyrinchus oxyrinchus | reverse complement strand
AGCATCCCTGACTGCAAAATTTGATGTCTGAATATGTCTAAGCTGCAAGGGAAGAAGGGAGAGAGGAGGAGGAATACAAATCTCCTGTTAAGAAGAAATCAAAGGATCTCTCCGTGACAGAGGAGGCCCTGAACGCTGCCATTACAATGGTGCTGCTACAACAGCAACAGAACCTGCAAGCGATGATAAAGCAGACAATAGAAGGCTCACTCTCAGGGGAAATACAATCCTTAACTGAGGCTATGACAGAACTAAAACTGGAGTTCAGTAAGCAGGTTGCTCTTTTTCAAGATTTACAGCGCAAATACGACAATGTACAGGCCAATATGCGCTCACTCAAACGGGAGGTAACTCACAATGTGCAAGGATTAGAAGCGCTCCGTAATAAGTTGGCAGAATTCGAAGACAGAAACTGAAGGAAACTTGCATGCCTGTACAGAGAGGGGCCGGCTTGGAGGGAGGGGCGGAAAAGGAAGTCGGCCATCTTGGTGTAGGGCGGAATGACCATATTAGAGGACAAGATTACTGTGATTAGCTGTGCTGCATTAGACAACTGGCAGGTGTGCCGAGTCACACTGATCATGGGGTGGAGTCTCCTAGTGCCACACTACTGCCAGCACTTTGCACCTTGGACATCACACGCCCCGCACAACTGAACTGGACACTTCAGCACCTGAGCACCTGCGCTTTTCACCACCCCAAAAGTGCACCCAAAGAGCTGAGAGGGACTTGCTCTATTGGGACTTATGATTTTATATTTTTGTTGCTTTGGACTGTGTTCCCCTTTAATAAAGTTCGCCCTCTACCATTGTTGGTAGAGTATTTGCACCTGTATAAGTGACTCTGTGACGTCTGTTCCACATCCACACCCACCGCACCGTCACAGGCACACATGGAGACTTCCAAAGATTCAGTGCCCATGGCAAGTTCTACTGACCTGACCAGCGAATGACATCACAGCAGAAGGCTTGATTTTGAATTGTCTGTCGACGATGCACTGGAACATACCTCGGTGAATTGAACTTTACACGTACTTACTTCGATTTGATGGATCTACAGTAACGATATTTTCTGTCTGATTTCTTTGGTAAAATACTTATAAGCTATGGACCACATCCCTGCCTTTTATTTTTTGTTTTGTTTTCAGCGTAAAGGTACTTTTTCTCATAGCGGTTTTTAAATCGCAAAGCCTCTTTTATCTTTCATACAGGGTAGTTAGCTAATGGTTCAGGATGCCTAACTTTAGTGATTGGTGAGCCACACAGACCTGCGTTGTGGTCATAGGGTCACAGCTCATAAAAAATGTGTGTTGTTGTCTCAACCAGAGAGTAAGGCTAGCTAATATTTTTTCTGTTGGTTTGTTTGTTTTGTTTCTTTGCTCAGAGCTTGCACAATCAGTCTTGTTTTCTATGTATTCAATGTCACTCTTCACTCATGCTTATGTATCTGCTCTGCTTTGCATAGGGATATGCCCTATGTTTATGCTTGGTACTGGGATGTTTTCCGAGTAGTTTATTATGCAAACTGATAATGACTAATATTCATATTATAACGTGGAATGTGCAAGGTCTCAACTCCCCTATAAAACGCACAAAATGTCTTGAATTTCTCAATCGCAAAAAAGTTTCAATAGCCCTAATCCAAGAGACCCATCTAAAAGTTACTGATATACATAGTTTTCAGAATAAATTATTTTGAATAGCAGTCTATTCTTGTGTGCCAAATAAAACCAAAGGGGTTTTGGTACTTGTAGACAGGTAACTGCATGTAACCACAGAAGGTTCTGGAAGTGATGATGCAGGTCGTTTTGTTTATTTACATGCTACTCTGAATAATACAAAAGTGTGTTTTTCCTCGATTTTTATGCTCCTACTGATCATGACAAACGATTTCTAACTAATACTGCTGACACGCTGTTGGACATAGCTGGATACCAGCTGGTGGTAGGTGGTGATTTTAATGCGGTCTGTAATGTTCAGTTAGATAGATCTAGTAAAGTTGCACAATCCTCAGGCTCGAAAAACACACCCTTGTGGGATTTAAACAATTTTATACACAAGTTGAATGTTAATGATGCTTGGCGCATACACCACCCTAATGAAAAGGTGTGATGTATCGAATGTGCCGTGACATGCAAGGGGAGGGGCAATGTTCATAGTCAACAGCTGCATGATGTAGTTACGCACACGCACGGGGTTTGAGAGTTAGTCAGAGATGCATCTGAGTTGAGTGAACGTGTTGGTGTTTCCTGGATAAGCCTGTAATTAAAACACGAGTTAATTCAATACTAGAATTGTGTCAGTCATTTGTAGACAAACTAAATACACTGGAGGGATCTAATACTGGTGACGAGATGGAATTTTGTTTTGTTTAAAAAAAAGAAAAAAAAAAGAAAAAAGCTTTTTCCCTGCCAAGACTGCTTTACGAGCGGCGAGTGTACATTCAGTGAATCCGACTGAGGAAATAATCAAACCAAAAAAAAAAAAACAATCACCAGCCACTGATTCCATATCATCTGTGGGACACCAAAGAACTATGAGTTAAATAAACGCATTACATATAATGTGTAAGTGAAGCGAGACCTTTTTTTGTATACAATTTTCTTTTGTCCTCCCCGTGTTCTCTCGATAGAGTGTGGTAGTTTCTTTTGTTATATTTACAACACACGCCGTAGTAACTGTAAACATGGCAACACTGGGCCATATAGAAGAGTTTAATATGGATAAAAACTCATGGCAAGAATATGCTGAGAGATTGGGATGTTTTTTGATGCAAACGGTATTGAAGATGCAGGAAAGAAACGTTCTGTGCTGCTGAGTGTGTGTGGCCCCACCACCTACTCAATGATATGTTCACTGGTAGCCAAGTTGCCTACTGAGGTGTCCTATGAAGAGTTAGTGGGTTGCTTGCAACGCCACCTAAACCCCAAGCCATCTGCAATTGTGCAGCGTTTTCATTTTCATAAATGCTATCAACAACCAACCCAAAACATTGCAAATTATATTGCAGAGTTGCGCCGATTGTCAGTGCATTGCGAATTTGGAGACCAGTTGGAGAACATGCTGTGTGACAGAATAGTTTGTGGCGTGCAAGATGCAGCCCTACAATGTCAGCTGCTGTCCGAACCTGACTTGACATTAAAAATGGCTGAAGAAAAAGCACTGGCACCTGAAACCGCGTTGATACATGCACGTATGCTGCGCCCTGCGTCTGTAACTGATTAATCTGCATCGGCCAAGGTTTACCAAACAAGGCAATGCAGCTCGAAAAGCGGGGGGACCAGAGCTTTCAGAGGCCTGAGAAAACATGGGAAGCCAGCAAGCCTTGTTTTCGCTGTGGGGGTGGCCATAAGTCCACTGAATACTGTTTTGTAAATGCTGACTGCAACAAAAAAAGAGGGCATATTGTCTGTATGACAAAGTTAAAGTCAACTAAGCCAGCCTCAAAAACAGAAGCAACACCTGCACAGCAGACTCATGCTGTCGGACTGGATGAAACACAAGAGTATGTCATTCACAATGTGAACGAAGGCACAACTCTACAAACACAACCACCTTTCTATGCTGAAGTGAGCTTAAATGGAGTGAAACACAGGATGGAAATCGACTCTGGTTCATCGTGTTCATTTATTAGTGATGATACGTATCAGCAGTTATGGTCAAACAAACCACCAAAACTGAGTGTAACGGGAGATCTGGACTGACTATCTGACACATGCGTGGGACTGCAGGTAGAGGGCAGCAGTCTCGTAGGATCCGCCTGTCGGTCCTGGCGATGACACGGAGAGGTGGGGAAGAGGGTGTGTGTGCTTTCCCTCTCTCTGAGTGGCTGAGGGGCAGGCCTTGGGAGACTGCTCGGCCCATAAGAACTGAGCTTGGTTGTGCACTCGGGTGACGGGGATATACAGTGGCGCTGGCAGAAGAGGCCAGAGTGAAACAAGGATCAGGCGAGCCCGGCTGAGGGGACAGCTTTCCTTAAATTAATTTACAAAGTAAAATAAATAATTACGTAACCGAGGGGACATGTGTAGATATACGGAGGGGGCGATTGGTGAAGAGACTGGGGGGGAGGCTGTGGAGTCAGCGCCAGGGTCTGGCTCGGCTGCCTCCGCTCATGACCGACCTGATCCCAAGCTGGAAGCCATGGGAGCTGATTTTTTAGCTCGTTCCCGTGACTTCGGACTCGAGCAAGGGCATGACGACGTGCTGGGTAGGTCTTTGACCAAGCAGCTGTGGTTAATGGTCGTGTGGTCGAGCCCAGACATGCCGCCACGTACCCTCACTTCGAAATTGATGGAGACCTTTTGTACCGTGTTGAAAAATTACCCCAGACGGGAAGTGCGTCACCAGTTCCTCAGCCCTTTAAGGAGGATTTGTTGCAGCTTGCTCATGCTATTCCCCTGTCTGGTCATTTGTAGGGACCTACCTAAATCGTGGTTTCGCGGAAATCGTGAAATTGAGGGGTCACCGCGAAATTCACCTCTTAGGGGCCAATGCATACAAACAAGTATGGAGAGGAAAAAAAAAGAAAACTTGTTTAAATGAACTACTGCAGAACGCAAGTGACGCAAACTACGTGCCTTCCTTCTGTAGATAGCCCTTTTTTATTCCTTCGCCGTCCTGTGTGCATTGCACTTAAGCAACAAACAAACAAAAAATGTCCACAAGTAACATTTACTAAATAAATTCTCCAAAGCAGTTAACGTTCTTGTTTTAATCAGCCTATCAGTGCGTCTTTACTGCTTCTATGTGACCTGTACTGTGCGGGAGGGGGCGGGACAAAGTTGGTGCTGCATTGATTTAGGTTGCTAAAACCTAGTTTTCAGCATTGGAGGGAAAATAGTAGAAATAGACGACAAAAAAAGCAAAGTATATTTCGGCTGATGATCGTTTTAAGATATTTCCCAAAGAAACGACATGCAGACTGAGGTAATTGTTTTCCATATCTTAATGTGTATTTGGAGAAAATACGATCGATCGCTATTTAGCTTCAGAATCACACATTAAACAAAAGGCTACTTCAGAGGCTGCAGAACAGAACGTAAAATAAACAGCTTTCAGAAACCAAACTGGAAAGTCAGCGCAGACAAGAAGTATTCCTATCTGCAAGTTAAATCAGTACTAAATGATCCAGCACAGCCACCTCGCTTCAACCTGCTGCTTACAGTTGGAATTTTAGACCCGAATAGCCATGTCTTCTTTATTTTGACTCGGTACTAATAAAATAAATTATTGGATGGGACAAATAACATGACAACGAACGTGCTGCATACATTGACTTTATTAAAGTATACCAGATGCCCTTGTGTAACCGAGTTTTTGGGCTGTATCTAATCGATTTCCACATCTGTATAACTTGGCAAAGCTTTGCCTTAACTTCCAACCAATTCAGTGGATGCAGATGTGCAGTCTATGTATGGGAAAGTCAACTGCAGGGAGATGCTGCATACTCGCCTTTAACAAATGACAGCACTCTGTTTTAGTAAGGAAGCAAGTACCACTATTTTCAGGCTTTATAGTGTTCTGAAATACTGTCTACTTAGGTTTATTTAATGTTTAAACATGTCCGCGAGATGTCTGCGAAATCCTAATTTTATTCTGCAACATACCCGTGAAAAATACGTAAATTTACCGCGATTTAAGTAGACCCCTAGTCATTTGGGAAGGGACAAGACTAAAGCGAGGCTCGTGACACGGTTCTATTGGCTGGGGCTAGATGGTGACGTCAGACGTTTTTGCAAACGCTGTGGGGAGTGTCAGAAAGCTAGCCCTAGAGCAGTCCCACGAGCTCCCCTGGTGCCATTGCCCCTAGTGGAAGCTCAGTTTGAGCGTATTGGAATAGATATAGTGGGACCGCTGGAAAGGAGTGCGGCAGGATACACACACCTATTGGTCATTTTGGATTATGCTACGCGTTATCCAGAGGCCATTCCCCTCCGATCTGCGTCTGCTAAATCTGTTGCCAACAAGCTCATTAAGGTTTTCTCCCAGGTGGGAATCCCCAAGGAAATACTGACCGACCAAGGCACCAACTTTATGTCCCAGCTAGTCCGCGGAACATGTAAACTTTTGGGGATTAAGACCATTAGGACCTCGGTTTTTCACCCCTAGACTGATTGGTCTTATGGACGTTTTAATAAGACCCTCAAAAACATGTTGTGTAGATTTACAGTGCCTTGCATAAGTATTCACCCCCCTTGGACTTTTCCACATTTTGTAGTGTTACAACCTGGAATTAAAATAGATTTAATTGGGATTTTTACCATTTGATTTACACAACATACTTAACACTTTGAAGGTGCAAAATATTTTTTATTGTGACACAAAAGTTAATTAAACAAAAAAAAGACATTTGTTGGTTGCATAAGTATTCACCCCCCTGAGTCAATACTTGGTAGAAGCACCTTTGGCAGCAATTACAGCTGTGAGTCTTTTGGGTAAGTCTCTACCAGCTTTGCACATCTGGATCCTGCAATTTTTGCCCATTTTTCTTGGCAAAATTGCTCAAGCTCTGTCAAGTTGGATGGGGACCGTTGGTGACAGCAATTTTCAAGTCTTGCCACAGATTCTCAATCGGATTGAGGTCTGGGCTTTGACTGGGCCATTCTAAGACCTTCAGGTTCTTGTTTTTAAACCACTCCAGTGTAGCTTTGGCTGTGGGTTTGGGGTCATTGTCCTGCTGGAAGGTGAACCTCTGCCCCAGTCCCAGGTCTCTTGCAGACTGAAACAGGTTTTCCTCTAGAATTTCCCTGTATTTGGCTCCATCCATCTTGCCCTCAATCCTGACCAGTTTCCCAGTCCCTGCCGATGAAAAGCATCCCCATAACATGATGCTGCCACCACCATGCTTCACTGTGGGGATGGTGTTCTCAGGGTGATGAGCAGTGTTGACTTTGCGCCAGAGAACCTTTTTCCACATGTTTGCTGTGTCTCCCACATGCCTTTTGGCAAAATCCAAATGGATTTGATATGGGTTTTTTTCAGCAATGGCTTTCTTCTCGCCACTCTTCCATAAAGCCCAGCTTTGTGGAGCGTCCGGGTTATAGTTGTCCCATGGACGGTTTCTCCCATCTCAGCTGTGGATCTCTCCAGCTCCTTCAGAGTTACCATTGGCCTCTTGGTTGCTTCTCTGACTAATGCCCTCCTTACCTGGTCACTGAGTTTTGGTGGACGGCCTTCTCTAGGCAGAGTCGCGGTTGTTCCATATTCTTTCCATTTTTAATAATGGATTTAACGGTGTCCGGGGATGTTCAAAGTTTGGGATATTTTTTATAACCCAACCCTGATTGGTGCTTCTCCAGAACTTTATCCCGGACTTGTTTTGATAGCTCCTTGGTCTTCATGATGCTATTTGTTTAGATATGCTCTCTAACAAACTCTGGGGCCTTCCAGAAACAGGTGTATTTAATCTGAGATCATGTGACACTTTAATTGCACACAGGTGGCTTCATTCAACTAATTATGTGACTTCTGAAGGCAATTGATTGCACCAGAGCTTATTTAGGGTGTCACAGCAAAGGGGTGAATACTTATGCAATCAAGACTTTTCAGTTTTTATTTGTAAATAATTTTGAAAAATATGTAGGTGTTTTTCCCACTTCAACATTATGGACTATTTTGTGCAGATCAGTGACAAAAATTCCTAATTAAATCCATTTTAATTCCAGGTTGTAACACTACAAAATGTGGAAAAGTCCAAGGGGGTGAATGCTTATGCAAGGCACTGTATGTATGTGTGTGTGTGTTGTGTGTGTGTATATATATATATATATATATATATATATATATATATATATATATATATATATATATATATATATAGTACTGTGCAAAAGTTTTAGGCAGGTGTGAAAAAATGCTGTAAAGTAAGAATGCTTTCAAAAATAGACATGTTAATAGATTATATTTATCAATTAACTAAATGCAAAGTGAGTGAACAGAAGAGAAAAATCTAAATCAAATCCATATTTGGTGTGACCACCCTTTGCCTTCAAAACAGCATCAAGCATCAATTCTTCTAGGTACACTTGCACACAGTTTTTGAAGGAACTCGGCAGGTAGGTTGGCCCAAACACCTTGGGGAACTAACCACAGTTCTTCTGTGGATTTAGGCAGCCTCAGTTGCTTCTCTCTCTTCATGTAATCCCAGACAGACTCGATGATGTTGAGATCAGGGCTCTGTGGGGGCCATACCATCACTTCTAGGACTCCTTGTTCTTCTTTACGCTGAAGATAGTTCTTAATGACTTTCGCTGTATGTTTGGGGTCGTTGTCATGCTGCAGAATAAATTTGGGGCCAATCAGATGCCTCCCTGATGGTATTGCATGATGGATAAGTATCTGCCTGTACTTCTCAGCATTGAGGAGCCCATATATTCTGACCAAATCCACAACTCCATTTGCAGAAATGCAGCCCCAAACTTGCAAGGAACCTCCACCATGCTTCACTGTTGCCTGCAGACACTCATTCGTGTACGCTCTCCAGCCCTTCGGCGAACAAACTGCCTTCTGCTACAGCCAAATATTTCAAATTCTGACTCATCAGTCCAGAGCACCTGCTGCCATTTTTCTGCACCCCAGTTCCTGTGTTTTCGTGCATAGTTGAGTCGCTTGGCCTTGTTTCCATGTCGGAGGTATGGCTTTTTGGCTGCAAGTCTTCCATGAAGGCCACTTCTGACCAGACTTCTCCGGACAGTAGATGGGTGTACCAGGGTCCCACTGTTTTCTGCCAGTTCTGAGCTGATGGCACTGCTGGACATCTTCCGATTGCGAAGGGAAGTAAGCATGATGTGTCTTTCATCTGCTGCAGTAAGTTTCCTTGGCCGACCACTGCGCTTCACGGTCCTCAACGTTGCCCATTTCTTTGTGCTTCTTCAAAGAGCTTGGACAGCACATCAGGAAACCCCTGTCTGCCTTGATATTTCTGCCTGGGAGAGACCTTGCTGATGCAGTATAACTACCTTGTGTCTTGTTGCTGTGCTCAGTCTTGCCATGGTGTATGACTTTTGACAGTAAACTGTCTTCAGCAACCTCACCTTGTTAGCTGAGTTTGGCTGTTCCTCACCCAGTTTTATTCCTCCTACACAGCTGTTTCTGTTTCTGTTAATGATTGTGTTTCAACCTACATATTGAATTGATGATCATTAGCACCTGTTTGGTATAATTGTTTAATCATACACCTGACTATATGCCTACAAAATCCCTGACTTTGTGCAAGTGTACCTAGAATAATTGATGCTGTTTTGAAGGCAAAGGGTGGTCACACCAAATATGGATTTGATTTAGATTTTTCTTCTGTTCACTCACTTTGCATTTAGTTAATTGATAAATATAATCTATTAACATGTCTATTTTTGAAAGCATTCTTACTTTACAGCATTTTTTCACACCTGCCTAAAACTTTTGCACAGTACTGTATATATATATATATATATATATATATATATATATATATATATATATATATATATATATATATATATTTGTAAAAGATTGCACCCACACGGGTTCGTTGCCCTTTAAAAACACGACCCAACACACACAGGAATGGATTTTTCTGCGCGATTGCTCTATTTTTTTAGTTAAAAACAACAAAACAGAAACAAATACCTAACTCCGTTTTGGAGCGCTGACTACACAGGTAAGTCCCTGACTAGCTTGCAGGACGGCTAAGCTGTTTACCTGTCACACAAACACAAAACCACACGGGCTTAACACAGTACTTACTATAAATATGGCTACTCGGAGACAGCGCACCTTTCCGCCTCCTTCTACTCAGCAGCCTCGTACAGACAGGCTGCACGTCTTAAATACCCTGCACTCGGTTCTAATTTTTAATCACCACCGGGTGCAGGGGATAACAAACAATAAAACAATTATAATATTGTGCATACAGCACGTGTTTTTCCTGCAGGGAGGCTATTAACCCCCGCCCTGCTATTAAATATATTGCAATCCATGCTATAATATATCAAATATATTTTGTATAATATTTTTTATTTTTGAAGGAAGGTGCTCATTCTGAAATGTAGGGCAATAAGTTATAAAATGGCATGCAAAACTCCTGGGGTAACCTTTACAAAGGGCTGTATTACTGGTTATTCCATACTGGACCTTTCCTCCATTCTGTATCTTTCAAAGGGAGAACAAATTCCTGCAAATGTTACAAGATGAGAAGCAAACAGCTGTGGAGCCTTGGGATTCCGCCCTGGAATTTCGGCCCAATTTTGTGACAGCTGCCACCCCCCACCCCACCTTCCACCTGCTCTCCACAGCCAGGACATTCTGCAGCACAGCTCAGGTTCACAGGTGTCACAGATTCACAGCATGGCTCTGCTTCAATGATCTGAGCAGGAGCCGGTGAAAACAAGCTCTTCAACTCTGTGTTAATCCACAGTAACAGCACTGCATACATTAACAGTGGAGTGAGCTCTGAAAAGCAGCTTCATCAACTGCAGGGTCATTAACAGTGGAGTGAGCTCTGAAAAGCAGCTTCATTAACTGCAGGGTCATTAACAGTGGGAACTATGTGTTTGTCTTGTTTGGATGGTGAAGCTGGGGTACTGCCAGGGATATATTCAGGGATATAGACAGGGGTACAGGCTGGGGTATATGCAGGGCTATTGTGAGGGGTAGAGGCTGGGGTATAGGCAGGGTTATTGTGAGGGATGGTGTCAGGGGTACAGGCAGGGTTATTGTGAGGGATGGTGACACACTGAGAATCCACTGACACACTGAGAATCCACTGACACACTGAGAATCCACTGACACACTGAGAATCCACTGACACACTGAGAATCCACTGACACACTGAGAATCCAGACACACTGAGAATCCACTGACACACTGAGAATCCACTGACACGCTGAGAATCCACTGACACGCTGAGAATCCACAGACACTCTGAGAATCCACACACATTGAGAATCCACAGACACACTGAGAATCCACAGACACTGAGAATCCACTGTATAAACAGTGACGTGTGTTGCTGGGACCAGCTGATTCCGCCCCTTCTGTTTGCTATCAGAGAGGTACCTCAGGCTTCTACAGGGTTTTCACCATTCGAGGTGCTATATGGGCGGAGACCCGGGTGTGCTCGATCTGGTCAGAGATGTGGGAGGAACAGCAGGATAATTCACCAATAACGTCCGGTATGTGTTGGACCTGCGCAAACGCCTTGAGTCTGTGGGAAAGTGGGCGATGACAATTTGCAGCAGGCTCAGCACAGACAGGAGACCCAATATAACAGGGGGCCCGGTTGCGACGCTTCAGCCGGGGATAAGGTGCTTCTGTTGTTACCCAGCTCTGAGTCCAAACTTCTGGTGAAGTGGCAAGGACCGCTTGAGGTTACACGCCGGGTTGGGACGGTGGATTATGAGATCTGCCAGCCGGGCGGCGGAGAGAAAAGCACATTTATCACGTAAACCTCTTGAAGGTTGGTTATAGCAGGGGGCTTTGTTAGTGGTGCAAGCAGATGACGCCACAGACCTGGGACCTGATCTTTCTGTGTTGGCGAAAAGGGGTCGGTACAGATTGCAGATAATCTGACACCAACACAGAAATGTCAGGCTCGGGCGCTGGTGGCTGAATTTCCTGATGTGTTTTCTCCCATCCCGGGCAGACTCGAGTAGCCCACCATCACATTGAGGTTGAGCCGGGGCTTAGTTCGCTAGAGGCCGCACCACATACCTGAGCGCAAAGGCAGGTAGTAAAGGCGGAGATTGACGAAATGCTCAGACTGGGTGTAATAGAGGAGTCCCAAAGTGACTGGAACAGTCCGATTGTTTTAGTGGATAAGCCGAACGGGTCAACTCGAATTTGCATTGACTTCAGGTGAGTTAATGAAAAATTGAAGTTTGACGCTTATCCCATGCTCCGGTAGATGAGTTGCTGGAGCGCCTTGGCACGGCTCATTTTATGACGACACTGGATTCAACGAAGGGGTACTGGCAGATACCCTGACCCCAGAATCCAGAAAGAGGACGGCGTTTTCGACTCCCTTCGGATTATACCAATTTAGGACCATGCCCTTTGGGTTGCATGGAGCACCAGCCACTTTCCAGCGGATGATGGATCGTATTTTGCGGCCCCATCAGCAGTACGCCGCTGCTTACATAGATGACGTGGTTATCCACAGTGAGGACTGGCCGAGTCATCTGGGTAAGGTGGCGGCGGTACTGCAATCCTTGCGGGAAGCTGGGCCTGCTGCTAACCCAAAGAAATGTGCCATTGGGAAGAGTGAGTCGGAGTATTTGGGGTATCGAGTAGGGAGCGGCCAGATCAGACCGCTGATTGCTAAGGTGAAAGCCTTGGCTGACTGGCCGGTCCCTACAACCAAAACCCAGGTGCGCTCTTTCTTGGGACTAGCAGGCTATTACAGGAAGTTCATCCCGAGCTTCGCCACGCTCGCTGCTCCTTTGACAGACCTCACCAGGAAGGCTGCCCCAAATACGGTTCAGTGGACGGAGCCGTGCCAGAGAGCCTTTCTCGCTTTGAAGCAAAGGCTGTGTAGCAAGCCAGTGCTATGCAGTCCTGATTTTAGTAGGAGGTTCACCCTGCAGACGGATGCGCCAGAGACAGGTCTCGGGCAGTGTTGTCTCAGGAGGTCCGGGGAAGCGAGCACCCGGTCCTGTACATCATCAGGAAGCTTCTTCCCCAAGAGAAAAACTATAGTATCATCGAGAAGGAGTGTCTAGCAGTAAAATGGGCAGTCGAGTCACTCCGTACTACCTCCTTGGGCGACACTTCACCCTGATTACTGATCATGCCTCCTTAGCATGGCTTCATCGGATGAAGGATAACAACGCCAGAATCATGCGGTGGTACTTGGCCATGCAGCCCTATGCCTTCAGGGTAGTCCACCGACCAGGGAAACTGCATCAAAACGCAGATTTCTTCTCTCGGGAAGGCATGGGGTTGTAGGATTTTCGAATGGACCGGTGGTGCCATTCTGAGGGGGAGGATGTGTAACAGGGGAGATCTGGACTGACTATCTGACACATGCGTGGGACTGCAGGTAGAGGGCAGCAGTCTCGTAGGATCCGCCTGTCGGTCATGGCGATGACATGGAGCGGTGGGGAAGAGGGTGCGTGTGCTTTCCCTTTCTCTGAGTGGCTGAGGGGCGGGCCTTGGGAGACTGCTCGCCCATAAGAACTGCGCTTGGTTGTGCACTCGTGTGGCCGTGTTTGGGGATATACAGTGGAGCTGGCAGAAGAGGCCAGAGTGAAACAAGGATCAGGCGAGCCCGGCTGAGGGGACAGCCTTCCTTAAAAACTAATTTACAAAGTAAAATAAATAATTACGTACCCAAGGGGACGTGTGTAGATATACTGGGAATTCTGGCCAACCTCAGTGTATAGGGACAACTGAGTGTATTATTATTATTATTATTATTTGTTTATTTAGCAGATGCCTTTATCCAAGGCGACATACAGAGACTAGGGTGTGTGAACTATGCATCAGCTGCAGAGTCACTTACAACTACGTGTCACCCGAAGGACGGAGCACAAGGAGGTTAAGTGACTTGCTCAGGGTCACACAATGAGTCAGTGGCTGAGGTGGGATTTGAACCGGGGACCTCCTGGTTACAAGCCCTTTTCTTTAACCACTGGACCACACAGCCTCCTGTTTGCTCTCTCACTTGAACCCTTAGCACAAGCCATCAGGAAAGAGTCTAGAATATCTCCAATAAACATCAAAGGGACAAAACATCATATCTCACTTTATGCGGATGACATTTTGTTGTACCTCTCTGACGCTCCAAATTCAATTCCTCAAATTATGGATTTGTTTTGTCATTTTGGAAGATGGTCAAAATCTGCACTTTTGCCACTGAACTCAGCAGCCAGAAGCTTGGCATTACCCTCCTCCTTACTTTTAAACTGGAATACAACTGGATTTACTTACCTGGGCATAGACATTGCCCCTAACCTTTCACAAATCTGTAAAAGCAACTACTCCAAGCTCAAACAGAAAATAAGTGTAGACTTACAGAGATGGTTCTCACTTCAACTCTCTATACAAAGGAACATTTCTATAGTTAAAATGAATGTCTAAACTTTTTGTTTTTTGTGCTTCCTATCCCACCTCCTTCAAAAAACTTTTTTGAGGAAATTAACTCAATGTTAACCAGGTTCATATGGGGAGGTAGACGGCCTCGTATTTGTCTCACTAATCTTCAGTGTCCCAAACATCTTGGAGGTTTGTCTCTTCCCAATATGAAGCTGTACTTATTGGGCTTTTCAGATGAAGGCACTGAAAACCTGGTTGGACTATAACTCCTTAGTACCTTGGAGACAGATAGAGGAAAGATTAGTGAAGCCACATAGATTGCAAGATCTACCCTACTCTGGCAATAAACTTAAAACAGCTACCCTTAGATTTGGTCCTATCAAATCCAACACGTTAAGAATATGGTCTATCATAGAGAAACATATTGGCTATTCCTCTTCTTTCTCTAAATCATCTCCAGTTTGGAATAATTATAAGTTAACGAATCATCAGCCTTTTGTTTACACAGCCTGGTCCACTAGGGGTATTCACACTCTTAATGATATATTGAATGACACTGGCCTTCACACATTCCAGGATCTTAAAGACAGCTACTCCCTCCCAGGTTCTTCATACTTTATGTATTTATGATTTAGGTCATCACTGCGAGCATATGGAGTGCCGTGGAATATAGAGCTTCCTTCGCACCCCATGGCAATGTGGTTAAAGCAAGATCAACCTTCACGTGGTATTGTGTCCAAAATCTATGATCGCCTTATATCCCAAAATGTAATATCCTTGGGGCTTGTAAGTTATGGGCGAGGAACTGAGGGACCTAGGATGTTCTCCTGACTGGCACACAATATGGGAAAATACTTTTATGTCCTCTAAAACCCAGCGCATCAATTTATACATTTTAAGTGTGGCCTATGCCACCCACTCAGGCGCTACCAAATGAAATGTATCTCAGTCCCCTCCTGCACAAACTGTGGGTCTGGTACAGTTGGTAACATGCTGCATATGTTTTGGGAGTGTCCTATAGTAGCTAGACTTTGGTCCCATGTATGCAGTACACTGGCTCACATTCTAGAATCTGACATACCCACTGTCCCATCCCTACTACTTTTAAATGACGACTCTTCTCTTTCTCTCACCACATCTCAACGGAAAGTTCTACTTGCAGGGCTGACAGCTGCAGAAAAAGCTACAGTCTGCTCCTGGGTCTCTCCTAATGCTGCACCACAGCAGATGTGGCTGGGCATGTTCAGGGACATTGTCAGGTTGGAATACACTACAGCTCACATTAACACATTAACACACTCCATGCTTGGGGTCTGACCCTCTCTGCACTTTCCAACATCTCAATGGCATCATTTTAGTATGGTACTTCTGTTTACTTTTTTATAATGATATATATATATATATATATATATATATATATATATATATATATATATATATATATATATATATATATATATTCACAGTACTGTCAAAAGTTTTAGGCAGGTGTGAAAAAATGCTGTAAAGTAAGAATGCTTTCAAAATAGACATGTTAATAGTTTATATTTATCAATTAACAAAATGCAAAGTGAGTGAACAGAAGAAAAATCTACATCAAATCAATATTTGGTGTGACCACCCTTAGCCTTCAAAACAACATCAATTCTTCTAGGTACACTTGCACACAGTTTTTGAAGGAACTCTGCAGGTAGGTTGGCCCAAACATCTTGGAGAACTAACCACAGTTCTTCTGTGGATTTAGGCAGCCTCAGTTGCTTCTCTCTCTTCATGTAATCCCAGACAGACTCTATGATGTTGAGATCAGGGCTCTGTGGGGGCCATACCATCACTTCCAGGACTCCTTGTTCTTCTTTACGCTGAAGATAGTTCTTAATGACTTTCGCTGTATGTTTGGGGTCGTTGTCATGCTGCAGAATAAATTTGAGGCCAATCAGATGCCTCCCTGATGGTATTGCATGATGGATAAGTATCTGCCTGTACTTCTCAGCATTGAGGAGACCATTAATTCTGACCAAATCCCCAACTCCATTTGCAGAAATGCAGCCCCAAACTTGCAAGGAACCTCCACCATGCTTCACTGTTGCCTGCAGACACTCATTCATGTACCGCTCTCCAGCCCTTCCTGAACAAACTGCCTTCTGCTACAGCCAAATATTTCAAATTTTGACTCATCAGTCCAGAGCACCTGCTGCCATTTTTCTGCACCCCAGTTCCTGTGTTTTCGTGCATAGTTGAGTCGGAGGTATGGCTTTTTGGCCGCAAGTCTTCCATGAAGGCCACTTCTGACCAGACTTCTCCGGACAGTAGATGGGTGTACCAGGGTCCCACTGTTTTCTGCCAGTTCTGAGCTGATGGCACTGCTGGACATCTTCCAAT
The DNA here is from genome assembly GCA_030684275.1 of Acipenser oxyrinchus oxyrinchus. NCBI lineage: Eukaryota > Metazoa > Chordata > Actinopteri > Acipenseriformes > Acipenseridae > Acipenser > Acipenser oxyrinchus. The sequence continues at coordinate 5,375,425 of CM060281.1, read as the reverse complement.
GATGGCAGTAAGCATGATGTGTCTTTCATCTGCTGCAGTAAGTTTCTTGGCCAACCACTGCGCTTCACGGTCCTCAACATTGCCCGTTTCTTTGTGCTTCTTCAAAAGAGCTTGACAGCACATCTGGAAACCCCTGTCTGCCTTGAAATTTCTGCCTGGGAGAGACCTTGCTGATGCAGTATAACTACCTTGTGTCTTGTTGCTGTGCTCAGTCTTGCCATGGTGTATGACTTTTGACAGTAACTGTCTTCAGCAACCTCACCTTGTTAGCTGAGTTTGGCTGTTCCTCACCCAGTTTTATTCCTCCTACACAGCAGTTTCTGTTTCAGTTAATGATTGTGTTTCAACCTACATATTGAATTGTTGATCATTAGCACCTGTTTGGTATAATTGTTTAATCATACACCTGACTATATGCCTACAAAATCCCTGACTTTGTGCAAGTGTACCTAGAACAATTGATGCTGTTTTGAAGGCAAAGGGTGGTCACACCAAATATGGATTTGATTTAGATTTTTCTTCTGTTCACTCACTTTGCATTTAGTTAATTGATAAATATAATCTATTAACATGTCTATTTTTGAAAGCATTCTTGGAAAATAAAACAGTTGATCACAAAAAGTATTTACTGACTTAATTTTTAATCTTAATTTATTAATTCTAAGGCCAGGCTCGCCAGGTCTAATTTATTTTCACACGCAAGTTAATTTTAGACGCTGTTTAAAAGTATTTTTTTCACAGTCAAACGGGTTTAAATGGCCCTGCATATCAACAAAGCACTCACTAGGGATCTCCAGCCCCGCCCCACCCTTTCGTTTGCTATCGCTTTCACATATGCTACCAAATAAATAATAATAATAATAATAGTCGTACATACCGATCAATCATCTCCTGATGACTCGTTTTATCACCAAACTCTTCAATAATGCAATCCAAGTCATTATTTTATTACTATAACATCTCAAAAAAGCTCTGCAAATGTCTGTGATAGTCTCTGTGCGCTGATACTGTAACACCCAGCTTGTTTCCATATGACCTCATCTGATGCCAGGGCAAGTATGACTATTCATGAGATATGCCTTTTTTTTATCGGCTTGTCTCGCTCTTTCGTTCCCACTCGCCATTGAATGGTTTCTCGCTTTTTCCGTTGAAAACCGACTTTTTATGCGTTTTTTTGGATGATGTCGGACAGGGTCCGACAAAGGACCTGATGGGAATAATTGCAATGGACAATGGACCGCAAAGGGCTAAATATTTGGCGAATCACTCCATAAAACTTATTTTGCTTCAGAAATGTGGTCGACCTGTTGCAATATATCAATACACTTGCAATATGAAGTTTTATTGTTTGTGGAATTTGATATTCGTGCCAAAAAATGTTTGCTTTTTTGTTCATCCACGAAACATGTATAATAAAAGGCTCACAAATATTTATGGCTTTACAGTATTGCTAAGAGGGAGAAGACAGGAGTGCAAATTAATCTCCCAAAAAATGAACGCTTTAATCACAGAAGTCAACTGTGATTAATTGACAGCCTTAATTACTACCCATCTGCAAAAATCTAAAATCTCCATGTACCCCCCCGAAACAAAATCCAGACGATTCACAACCAGCACCCTCCGAAACAAAATCCTGGCTGTGCCTCTGTTTGTAAACCTCTGTGTGTCTCTGTGTCTCTCAGGCTGTGACTGAGCGGTGTGTTTGTAACCCTCTGTGTGTCTCTGTGTCTCTCAGGCTGTGACTGAGCGGTGTGTTTGTAACCCTCTGTGTGTCTCTCAGGCTGTGACTGAGCGGTGTGTTTGTAACCCTCTGTGTGTCTCTCAGGCTGTGACTGAGCGGTGTGTTTGTAACCCTCTGTGTGTCTCTCAGGCTGTGACTGAGCGGTGTGTTTGTAACCCTCTGTGTGTCTCTCAGGCTGTGACTGAGCGGTGTGTTTGTAACCCTCTGTGTGTCTCTCAGGCTGTGACTGAGCGGTGTGTTTGTAACCCTCTGTGTGTCTCTGTGTCTCTCAGGCTGTGACTGAGCGGTGTGTTTGTAACCCTCTGTGTGTCTCTGTGTCTCTCAGGCTGTGACTGAGCGGTGTGTTTGTAACCCTCTGTGTGTCTCTGTGTCTCTCAGGCTGTGACTGAGCGGTGTGTTTGTAACCCTCTGTGTGTCTCTCAGGCTGTGACTGAGCGGTGTGTTTGTAACCCTCTGTGTGTCTCTGTGTCTCTCAGGCTGTGACTGAGCGGTGTGTTTGTAACCCTCTGTGTGTCTCTCAGGCTGTGACTGAGCGGTGTGTTTGTAACCCTCTGTGTGTCTCTCAGGCTGTGACTGAGCGGTGTGTTTGTAACCCTCTGTGTGTCTCTCAGGCTGTGACTGAGCGGTGTGTTTGTAACCCTCTGTGTGTCTCTCAGGCTGTGACTGAGCGGTGTGTTTGTAACCCTCTGTGTGTCTCAGGCTGTGACTGAGCGGTGTGTTTGTAACCCTCTGTGTGTCTCTCAGGCTGTGACTGAGCGGTGTGTTTGTAACCCTCTCTGTGTCTCTGTGTCTCTCAGGCTGTGACTGAGCGGTGTGTTTGTAACCCTCTGTGTGTCTCTCAGGCTGTGACTGAGCGGTGTGTTTGTAACCCTCTGTGTGTCTCTGTGTCTCTCAGGCTGTGACTGAGCGGTGTGTTTGTAACCCTCTGTGTGTCTCTGTGTCTCTCAGGCTGTGACTGAGCGGTGTGTTTGTAACCCTCTGTGTGTCTCTGTGTCTCTCAGGCTGTGACTGAGCGGTGTGTTTGTAACCCTCTGTGTGTCTCTGTGTCTCTCAGGCTGTGACTGAGCGGTGTGTTTGTAACCCTCTGTGTGTCTCTGTGTCTCTCAGGCTGTGACTGAGCGGTGTGTTTGTAACCCTCTGTGTGTCTCTGTGTCTCTCAGGCTGTGACTGAGCGGTGTGTTTGTAACCCTCTGTGTGTCTCTCAGGCTGTGACTGAGCGGTGTGTTTGTAACCCTCTGTGTGTCTCTCAGGCTGTGACTGAGCGGTGTGTTTGTAACCCTCTGTGTGTCTCTGTGCCTCTCAGGCTGTGACTGAGCGGTGTGTTTGTAACCCTCTGTGTGTCTCAGGCTGTGACTGAGCGGTGTGTTTGTAACCCTCTGTGTGTCTCTCAGGCTGTGACTGAGCAATGTGTTTGCAACCCTCTGTGTCTTTGTTTCTCTCAGGCTGCAGGTTAATCGGTTCACTGAGGAGGGGAAGAGGAAACTGAGGTCCCTGCAGAAGAGATCGGGGCATAACGTGAATGTGAAGGTATGACATCTCTGATCTCCACACTGGTATCTCTCATGTTGATGTGTATTTAAAAAGGTTAGACCGACACACAATGATAACTACTGTACAGGACTGTACTGCAACTCAACACTATCAGCTCACCTGAAATTCATTTTGGAAAGATCATGTTTCCATTTCAAAGAGTTGAGGTTGTTTCAATTACCTGTCAGCAGACTTCTAGGACTCGAGTTGGACTCAAGTCGCTTTTTTGTGACACGGACTCGACTCGAGTCACAGCTGCAAAGACTCTGAGTCGACTGGGATTCGACCTTGTGTGACTCGGACTCGACTCGACTCGACCTTGTGTGACTCGGACTCGACTCTGACTCGACCTTGTGTGACTCGGACTCGACCTTGTGTGACTCGGACTCAACTGGGACTCGACCTTGTGTGACTCGGACTCGACCTTGTGTGACTCGGACTCTACCTTGTGTGACTGGGACTCGACCTTGTGTGACTCGGACTCGACCTTGTGTGACTCGGACTCGCCTGGGACTCGACCTTGTGTGACTCGGACTCGACTGGGACTCGACCTTGTGTGACTGGGACTCGACCTTGTGTGACTGGGACTCGACCTTGTGTGACTCGGACTCGATCATTAATATCTCCGAGTGTGACTCGGACTCGACCTTGTGTGACTCGCATTCGAACATTTGGGTTCCATGACTCTGAGATATTAATGAGTTATTTTTTTTTTTTTTTCTATTATACATGTAATATTACAGTTACTAGGAAACTGTGCACAATAAAAACCCAACCAACAAAACATTATCCAATCACTGGTTAGCCCTGTTGTCTTTGCAGCCAATCACAGTAAGAATAAGAAATTGGAAGCAAGTTAGGTTGTAGCGTAAACTCACCCCCACACAAATGTCAGCATGTTAAACAAGTAAGTAATTATTTGGCTTTTAACAAGCCTTTCTCTTTACTACTTTAAACCATGTTCTAAGTTGTTTAAGCACTGTAGAAATACATTTCTAAAACTGCATTCTTGAAAAATACATAATTTGATTTTGCTGAGCTCCCTGGAATATAATTTATTTGTATGCAGTGAAAGCAATATAACTTTGGTCACCTTAATAATTTTGAGTTTACTGAAAGCAACAATGAATGAAAAAAGAATAGTCGTATAAGTTATAATCATACTTTTAGAGCTTCTTAATTCACATCAGAAAGTCGCTGTGTGATTAAATATTCTGTGCTTTGCTTCTAATCTCCACTCGTTTCCAGCACACACCATCACTGTTTGCAGGCAAAGTCAACAAATTCATCTGCAAATTCAGTGTAAAACTAGGCACTAAAGCCTCAAATCTAAAATTGCCTATATATCAGACTGATATGACAGGAGGACTTATTGATAGCAAAAAACGAAAGACAGAATAACTTAACACCACTTCATTTACCAAAATTAAAATAATTTATTACGGATGCAGGAAAAACACATTAACAATGCGCTGTGCAGCATCAACCTAGAAATCTGTCTGTGTGAACCTGCACAAAGGGGAAATACAGAAATATAATATGTTTTTGTGTAAAAGGAAGAGATAAAAATATATATTATCTGAAATCAAATGAAGTGAAGCACAATCTCGTAAATGCATCATTGTGTTACAGACTTAATAAAAGTGCAAATACAATGAAAGTGAAACATAACGTTTCTGTTTTGCAAAACAAATAAAAGTAATACAGTGCACTTAGTTTATAAGAATCACTGATATAAGAATCAACCGCATATAGTGATCAAAACCACTGGGACAAAATCATTACTATACCAACCAATGTAAGAATCAAGCAATCCGCTTATAAGAATCACTTATAAGAATCAACCTGACTGCATAGTGATGAAACCACTGTTTCAAAATGCATTACGTGTACCAGCCAATGTAAGAATCAAGCAATGCTTATAAGAATCACTGATATAAGAATCAACATATATATCAGTACTATACCAACCAATGTAAGAATCAAGCAATTTATATGACACGATGGTAAGAAGTCAACCGCAGTGTAGTGATGAAAACCATGGGACAAAATCATTACTATACCAACCAATGTAAGAATCAAGCAATCCGCTTATAAGAATCACTGATATAAGAATCAACGCACATAGTGATGAAAACCACTGGGACAAAATCATTACTATACCAACCAATGTAAGAATCAAGCAATCCGCTTATAAGAATCACTGATATAAGAATCAACCGCATATAGTGATGAAGACCACTGGGACAAATCATTACTATACCAACCAATGTAAGTGCAACCTTCAAAGAATCACTGATATAAGAATCAACCGCATAGTGATGAAACCACTGGGACAAAATCATTACATACCAACCAATGTAAGAATCAAGCAATCCGCTTATAAGAATCACTGATAAGAATCAACGCATATAGTGATGAAACCACTGGGACAAAATCATTACTGTACCAACCAATGTAAGAATCAAGCAATCCGCTTATAAGAATCACTGATATAAGAATCAACCGATATAGTGATGAAAACCACTGGGACAAAATCATTACTATACCAACCAATGTAAGAATCAAGCAATCCGCTTTATAAGAATCACTGATATAAGAATCAACCGCATATAGTGATGAAAACCACTGGGACAAAATCATTACTATACCAACCAATGTAAGAATCAAGCAATCCGCTTATAAGAATCACTGATATAAGAATCAACCGCATATAGTGATGAAACCACTGGGACAAAATCATTACTATACCAACCAATGTAAGAATCAAGCAATCCGCTTATAAGAATCACTGATATAAGAATCAACCGCATATAGTGATGAAAACCACTGGGACAAAATCATTACTATACCAACCAATGTAAGAATCAAGCAATCCGCTTATAAGAATCACTGATATAAGAATCAACCGCATATAGTGATGAAAACCACTGGGACAAAATCATTACTATACCAACCAATGTAAGAATCAAGCAATCCGCTTATAAGAATCACTGATATAAGAATCAACCGCATATAGTGATGAAAACCACTGGGACAAAATCATTACTATACCAACCAATGTAAGAATCAAGCAATCCGCTTATAAGAATCACTGATATAAGAATCAACCGCATATAGTGATGAAAACCACTGGGACAAAATCATTACTATACCAACCAATGTAAGAATCAAGCAATCCGCTTATAAGAATCACTGATATAAGAATCAACCGCATATAGTGATGAAAACCACTGGGACAAAATCATTACTATACCAACCAATGTAAGAATCAAGCAATCCGCTTATAAGAATCACTGATATAAGAATCAACCGCATATAGTGATGAAAACCACTGGGACAAAATCATTACTATACCAACCAATGTAAGAATCAAGCAATCCGCTTATAAGAATCACTGATATAAGAATCAACCGCATATAGTGATGAAACCACTGGGACAAAATCATTACTATACCAACCAATGTAAGAATCAAGCAATCCGCTTATAAGAATCACTGATATAAGAATCAACCGCATATAGTGATGAAAACCACTGGGACAAAATCATTACTATACCAACCAATGTAAGAATCAAGCAATCCGCTTATAAGAATCACTGATATAAGAATCAACCGCATATAGTGATGAAAACCACTGGGACAAAATCATTACTATACCAACCAATGTAAGAATCAAGCAATCCGCTTATAAGAATCACTGATATAAGAATCAACCGCATATAGTGATGAAAACCACTGGGACAAAATCATTACTATACCAACCAATGTAAGAATCAAGCAATCCGCTTATAAGAATCACTGATATAAGAATCAACCGCATATAGTGATGAAAACCACTGGGACAAAATCATTACTATACCAACCAATGTAAGAATCAAGCAATCCGCTTATAAGAATCACTGATATAAGAATCAACCGCATATAGTGATGAAAACCACTGGGACAAAATCATTACTATACCAACCAATGTAAGAATCAAGCAATCCGCTTATAAGAATCACTGATATAAGAATCAACCGCATATAGTGATGAAAACCACTGGGACAAAATCATTACTATACCAACCAATGTAAGAATCAAGCAATCCGCTTATAAGAATCACTGATATAAGAATCAACCGCATATAGTGATGAAAACCACTGGGACAAAATCATTACTATACCAACCAATGTAAGAATCAAGCAATCCGCTTATAAGAATCACTGATATAAGAATCAACCGCATATAGTGATGAAACCACTGGGACAAAATCATTACTATACCAACCAATGTAAGAATCAAGCAATCCGCTTATAAGAATCACTGATATAAGAATCAACCGCATATAGTGATGAAAACCACTGGGACAAAATCATTACTATACCAACCAATGTAAGAATCAAGCAATCCGCTTATAAGAATCACTGATATAAGAATCAACCGCATATAGTGATGAAACCACTGGGACAAAATCATTACTATACCAACCAATGTAAGAATCAAGCAATCCGCTTATAAGAATCACTGATATAAGAATCAACCGCATATAGTGATGAAAACCACTGGGACAAAATCATTACTATACCAACCAATGTAAGAATCAAGCAATCCGCTTATAAGAATCACTGATATAAGAATCAACCGCATATAGTGATGAAAACCACTGGGACAAAATCATTACTATACCAACCAATGTAAGAATCAAGCAATCCGCTTATAAGAATCACTGATATAAGAATCAACCGCATATAGTGATGAAAACCACTGGGACAAAATCATTACTATACCAACCAATGTAAGAATCAAGCAATCCGCTTATAAGAATCACTGATATAAGAATCAACCGCATATAGTGATGAAAACCACTGGGACAAAATCATTACTATACCAACCAATGTAAGAATCAAGCAATCCGCTTATAAGAATCACTGATATAAGAATCAACCGCATATAGTGATGAAAACCACTGGGACAAAATCATTACTATACCAACCAATGTAAGAATCAAGCAATCCGCTTATAAGAATCACTGATATAAGAATCAACCGCATATAGTGATGAAACCACTGGGACAAAATCATTACTATACCAACCAATGTAAGAATCAAGCAATCCGCTTATAAGAATCACTGATATAAGAATCAACCGCATATAGTGATGAAACCACTGGGACAAAATCATTACTATACCAACCAATGTAAGAATCAAGCAATCCGCTTATAAGAATCACTGATATAAGAATCAACCGCATATAGTGATGAAAACCACTGGGACAAAATCATTACTATACCAACCAATGTAAGAATCAAGCAATCCGCTTATAAGAATCACTGATATAAGAATCAACCGCATATAGTGATGAAAACCACTGGGACAAAATCATTACTATACCAACCAATGTAAGAATCAAGCAATCCGCTTATAAGAATCACTGATATAAGAATCAACCGCATATAGTGATGAAAACCACTGGGACAAAATCATTACTATACCAACCAATGTAAGAATCAAGCAATCCGCTTATAAGAATCACTGATATAAGAATCAACCGCATATAGTGATGAAAACCACTGGGACAAAATCATTACTATACCAACCAATGTAAGAATCAAGCAATCCGCTTATAAGAATCACTGATATAAGAATCAACCGCATATAGTGATGAAAACCACTGGGACAAAATCATTACTATACCAACCAATGTAAGAATCAAGCAATCCGCTTATAAGAATCACTGATATAAGAATCAACCGCATATAGTGATGAAAACCACTGGGACAAAATCATTACTATACCAACCAATGTAAGAATCAAGCAATCCGCTTATAAGAGTCACTGATATAAGAATCAACCGCATATAGTGATGAAAACCACTGGGACAAAATCATTACTATACCAACCAATGTAAGAATCAAGCAATCCGCTTATAAGAGTCACTGATATAAGAATCAACCGCATATAGTGATGAAAACCACTGGGACAAAATCATTACTATACCAACCAATGTAAGAATCAAGCAATCCGCTTATAAGAGTCACTGATATAAGAATCAACCGCATATAGTGATGAAACCACTGGGACAAAATCATTACTATACCAACCAATGTAAGAATCAAGCAATCCGCTTATAAGAGTCACTGATATAAGAATCAACCGCATATAGTGATGAAAACCACTGGGACAAAATCATTACTATACCAACCAATGTAAGAATCAAGCAATCCGCTTATAAGAGTCACTGATATAAGAATCAACCGCATATAGTGATGAAAACCACTGGGACAAAATCATTACTATACCAACCAATGTAAGAATCAAGCAATCCGCTTATAAGAGTCACTGATATAAGAATCAACCGCATATAGTGATGAAACCACTGGGACAAAATCATTACTATACCAACCAATGTAAGAATCAAGCAATCCGCTTATAAGAGTCACTGATATAAGAATCAACCGCGATATAGTGATGAAACCACTGGGACAAAATCATTACTATACCAACCAATGTAAGAATCAAGCAATCCGCTTATAAGAGTCACTGATATAAGAATCAACCGCATATAGTGATGAAAACCACTGGGACAAAATCATTACTATACCAACCAATGTAAGAATCAAGCTAACCACTTATAAGAGTCACTGATATAAGAATCAACCGCATATAGTGATGAAAACCACTGGGACAAAATCATTACTATACCAACCAATGTAAGAATCAAGCAATCCGCTTATAAGAGTCACTGATATAAGAATCAACCGCATATAGTGATGAAACCACTGGGACAAAATCATTACTATACCAACCAATGTAAGAATCAACAATCCGCTTATAAGAGTCACTGATATAAGAATCAACCGCATATAGTGATGAAAACCACTGGGACAAAATCATTACTATACCAACCAATGTAAGAATCAAGCAATCCGCTTATAAGAATCACTGATATAAGAATCAACCGCATATAGTGATGAAAACCACTGGGACAAAATCATTACTATACCAACCAATGTAAGAATCAAGCAATCCGCTTATAAGAATCACTGATATAAGAATCAACCGCATATAGTGATGAAAACCACTGGGACAAAATCATTACTATACCAACCAATGTAAGAATCAAGCAATCCGCTTATAAGAATCATTTCGGGGCAAACTGACTGCATGTAATACGATACTGTTTCAAGTGCAATGACGTGTACAGCCAATGAAGCTGTTTTTGAATTTGAATTTGATCACATCTCGTGTGATTAGGCACATACGCAGTGTGGATCGTGCAGTGATGCAGGAAACACTACGTTGTTTGTAATCAGACAGTGAGTGCGCCACTGCATTGTGCAGGTATGGTTTTTGTGTTCTCTGTAAGTGAAAATGTGCTTCAATAAAGTCCTCCTCATAGAGGAGTGCAGTATACTGTGTGCAGCGTGCAGGGTTTGTATCTTCACAGCAGAGCACACAGTCCTCCTTAGAGAGGAGTGCAGTATACTGTGTGCAGCCAGCAGGGTTTGTATCTTCACAGCAGAGCACACAGTCCTCCTCATAGAGGAGTGCAGTATACTGTGTGCAGCCAGCAGGGTTTGTATCTTCAGAGCAGAGCACACAGTCCTCCTCAGAGAGGAGCGCGGTATACTGTGTGCAGCCAGCAGGGTTTGTATCTTCACAGCAGAGCACACAGTCCTCCTCGAGCGCTGACACCAGCAGTATCATACCTGATAGCTCTAACCAAGCCAGTCTAGGCTATATAGTTACTAACATATACAATTGCATTTAAACAGTTTCCTAAAACTCCACAGTAACTAACTCATGACCCCCTGCTCCCCCTTGTTCTCAGCTCTGGAGACTCAGCAGCCCCTCCAGAGTCTCTCCCACCTGCATCACTGAACACCTGGGCAGGTTACTAACTGGGGGATTGACTGGCAGAGCCAACACTCCGAGTAGGACAAACTGGTTTATAAACAATATATAAGAGTAAATTAGACCTGTTATAAATGTACTGTGTAGCCATGCCACAGTCAGTAATTGTATTTGTAACAATAATAAGCGCTGGCATGTACTAGATTCAGAGTTTCTCTTCAGTGCTTACCTGGGTATTGTTTTAAGATCACACCATGGAGAAATGGGCAAGTGGCTTCTGATCCCTCAGGGGAGCTGGAATGGAATATTTCCCACGTGATGGATAATGGCTCCTTCAGGGAAGCACTATTGAAATGAACTCCTGATGGGCTTGTAACCCTTGCTTCTCTCTCTCTGTCTCTCACAGGTGTAACCAGTCCAGTGAGGAGGGGAGGAGGAGCTGGAGTCTGTGGAGAAAGATCCCTTCACTGAAGTGTTCCTGAAACTGTAGACATCTCTCTATAGAAATCCATATCAGACAAGTTCTATATGTAATCATATAAGAGTTTCTATAGCAATGTACACTGTTTATATTCGCTTGGCATCAGGGGTGAAATTCTCAATAATAAAGTGCAGGTACTCATGCAAGAGCGGGTGGAGCAGACCCGTATAATTTGTAAACTTCATTTAAAATTGTGCATTTTGTCATGCAGAATGTACATTTATTTAGAACACTTCACATTAAAACTATCTGACATGTGGGTAAAAATCCAACGTCGTGGATTAAAAAAAATATAATTAAACCCCAGTAGTCATTTTGCCACAGCTTATATTTTGAGGGGGGGGGGGGGTATATCTATGTAGGCTTGTTGGAATTTATTTTCTTATGTTAAAGTGTACTTTTCTATGTATTTCAGCATGTAGGATTGTAGGCTATAAATAAATGTTTGAAGTGCCATTCGTGTTTGTACTCGTTATCTAAATTATGTATACCATGTATGTAACACTTCATTATACAGTTATTAAACTTTTAATATTACAATAGAACCCCCTAACCCAATACACAATTGGTTTATAGTTAATTGTTCACTGAATTCCTCTAATCATGCATTTTCTCTGGTACTCTTTGCTCGCCTCCACGATAAATAATCTCAACATGTGAAGCAGATTAGAAGTCGCCACCAAACACTTACAGTATTATAATAACATTTTATATGCATACAAACGTGTGAAGGTGAAAGTGTTCATTGCAGTGTTGTAATCGAGTCAAACATTGGGAGTCGAGTCGAGCCACAGGGGCTGAAGACTCAAGTCGAGTCAAGTCTTTGACATGCCAAGCTCCAGTCGAGTCAAGCCACAGGGGCTGAAGACTCAAGTCGAGTCAAGTCTTTGACATGCCAAGCTCCAGTCGAGTCGAATCACAGAGTTTGCTTGAGTCAAATCGAGTTGAGTCGCCTATCTGTCTTGAGTCATTAGTTCTGACAGTTCAAGACAGTTTGATTGAATCCAAGTGATTCTCTTGCTTTGTAATGCTGGAATCTAAATAGAAACAAAACAAACCAAAGACAGATAAGAATTCAGTTATTGGTTCCCTGACCTGACATACTAAGCTTCCTGCTTATGGTGGATCTTACTCAAATGATAAAAGTTCTCAGTAATGTCACAGATTATTATATTGCTAAAGGCAATGCAAATCTTGATTTTTAGTAAACCAAAGGTCCACTCAATCACATTCCTCGTGGATCTGTGTGCCCTCTTGTCCGTCTGTTCTTTGTTCGCTTGTGGATTAGACACAGGTACAGGTATCTAGTATGCCGCTTTTCTATAGCAAGATTTCATTATTTACTCTTAAGTTTTTATTTCTATGTAAAAAAAAATTTAAATATGGGCATAACGACTGCTTGAAAATGCCGACATCAATGCTACATAACAATTTGTTATTTAACACTGGAGTTATCAATTACAAACTTTTGAAAATCCCCCCACCACTCTACATTATGAATCGGCATAAAACCAATGAGAAATGCAACATGTTTAGTTTATTAAGAAGAGAAAGGGGGAGCAGTGGGTGTGTTTTGCTACAGCGTTCATTAATATTCAGTTGAAGTGGAATAAAGATTTACTGTAATCGAATGCGTTCAGATATACAAACGGAAATGTTTTAAAATGTAACATGAAGATCAACAATAATGATTGCCAACAGGAACAACAGCTCCTCTGTTTAACAGCTGCTCGTAATTTTAAAAACTTTTCATACTCGTAAAGAAAAAGTTCCAGCTAGACTTTTATCATATAATGAATTACTAGAACTATAACTTTTAAATGAATTTTATTTCAGATGTCCCAGAAAACAGCTATATTTTACAAATGCCATCATAATCATTGTTTTGAAGGTTTAAATGACAATATATACATACACAATTTCTAGAAATTTCTAGAAAACAAAGAATTTTTGGAAAAATCTTTTGTAGCAAAAGTTTTGCTTTTGTGGATGAGGGGAAAAAAAAGTTACAAGAAATAGATGTCTAGAATTATTTAGAATTATTTATTTGCAAAACTCAAATAATTGATAATTTGTAGAAATGATCATTTGTTTTATTATAACTGTCAAAAAAATATATATATATATATATATATATATATATATATATATATATATATATATATATATATATATATATATATTGTGATGATGTATATATACCAAAAGTTAATTTGGAGGCTTTAGGACCCTGGGGAGTTGAAGACACGCCATATTTGTGAAGCTGAATTTACCAGGAGGCCATCTTGGTAAAGGTCTTCTATATTGTTTAATTAATTGGTCAGTTTAAAATAATGAGGAATCAGCTGCGACTGATTAAGTTGGGGAATAAAAAAGCCAACAAGAGGGAATGTTCGGGGTTGGTTGGTTAGAGTGGAGAATAGAGCTGCGTAGTGGATGCGAGTGTTTGGAAAGAAGTATTCCCTGGTAACGAAACAAAGGGACGGGTTCTGACAACGAAACTATTGGAGTGTGATTCAGTTTGGTTTAACGATAGTCTTAATTTAAACAGGGGAACAGGCTTAGCCTGCCCTGTGTTACATAGGGATAACAGCCTTCTGTTTAGAAGGGCTAGGTTTTGTTTTGTGTTTTGTTTGTTTTGTGTTTCTTTTGTTAATAAACTTACGCCACGGGTTTGAAGAGTATGTCCAGTGTACCGTGTCTAATTAAAGGGACAGACACTAACCTGAAAAACAACACAGACGCCGCCTGTAAAGACCTGAATACTTTACATTTGGTATCAGAAGTGGGGCTTTGGTTTGTTGAGTGAGAACCCCTCAACATGGAAGAGTTACTCAAAGTAGTTCTACAAGCCACAGCAGCACAGCAGCGCGCCACCTCGGCTTTACAGGAACATACTAAAGTCCTGGCAGATCAAGCCGCACAGGACCATCAAGAATGGAGAAAACTATGGAGTCAGATGACTTCTGAGGACCGGCTGGGTGCAGCTTCTGAAGGACCACGACCTATACGTCCCAGCCACGTCTTACAAAAAATGAACCCAGCAGATGACGTAGAAGCTTATCTGCTGGCTTTCAAAGGACCGCTGAGCAGAGGCTTGGCCACCTGAACAGTGGGCAGGTATTCTTGCACCTTTTTGAGTGGAGAGGCTCAAAAGCCTATTTCAACTTGGAGCCAGAAGAAGCGCCAATTACAGTCTTCTGAAAGCCGATATTTTAGCCAGAGCAGGAGTCACCGCAGCTGTGAGGGCTCAACGCTTCCACTCTTGGAAATATGAAGATGGAAAAGCACCAAGGTCACAGCTGTTTGACTTAATACACTTAGCCCGGAGGTGGCTGCAACCTGAGGTGAATAGCTCCGCACGAGTGGTGGAACTACTAGTCCTTCCAGTGGGCGGAAATGGGTGGCACAGGGCAGTCCAAGGACTGCAGATGAACTAATCGCCCTGGTCGAACGCCAACTTACTGCTCTGGAAATTGCCCAGCCCGCACCCCGTTCTGCCAAAACCAATGGCGGCCCACAAGCCCAAGCAACACCGCCGAGAATCCCGGTAAGAATGTACTGGAGAAATGGGGCGCTGAAGAGCGGTCTAGAGCCGTGAAGGGACCTTGGGAAAATAAAATGTCTGATGAAATGCAGGGTTTGACATATAACAGACTGCAATGTTTTAAATGTGATGGTTGGGGCCATATTGCTAGAAATTGTCCCAAAAGGGAGAATATCGAGTAAATGAATTGTCATATGGTTACTACGATAAATAACAGATTCTCCTGTGGTTCACCAAAAGCAGACTATGTGGTTCCTGTACAAACAGGAGGTAAAAGCACCGTAGAGTTGCTAGATTCAGGCTGTGGACAGAGTTTAATATCCTCTGACCTGGTAGGGGAACATTTTCCTATAGGCCAGGCCGAAGTACGAATAATATGCATTCACGGCGATATTAAAACCTACCCAGCCACCACAGTAACTTTAAAAATAGGGTCCCAAGAGGTAAAGTTAAAAGTGGGGGTGTTACCTAGACTTCCTTATCCATTAATTGTGGGTCGTGACTGTACTGAATTTGCTAATTTAGTACAGTTACAAGAGGTTTTGCTTGGCTCTGAAGAGTCAGGAGCCTCTAGTGGTCAGGAACAAGAATTGTTTGAATTATTTCCGTTTGACGAGGAGGTATTGGCTGAACCTGGAAAAGTAGTAAGACACGAAGTCAGAAATATAGGACCCGAGCTAAGCCCCAAAGGCTTCCAGGGGGAAAATATACATGTAAGAGCACAGATCCCCAAAAGCGTATAGGGCAGCCTAACAGGGAAACAGAGCCACTGGGTACGTTAGGAGATAGCTTCTCTGAAGTGTGGGAGGAGCTAGCCATGTCTCCACTTGACTTCAAACGAGAGCAAGTTGAAGATAAAAATTTACAGTATGCCTTTAGTCAAGCTGTGGTGCCAGACGAACAATATTGGGAAAATAGGGACAGTGTAAATATACTGCATTTCATTGTGAAAAATGATCTTCTTTATCGGTCACTAGAACTGACTGTGGGGAGTGATTGGAATAGTTACTGGTGCCAGGTCAATGCAAAAATATAATACTACAGCTGGCACACAGCCATTTGTTAGGGGGCATTTAGGCACACAGAAAACCAGAGACTGGGTAATGATGCGGTTTCATTGGCCAGGAGTTTATGAAGATGTAGAGCGGTTTTGTATAGCTTGCCCAGTGTCAATTGGTTACTCAAAGAAACCCACTGGCTCTGCTAATCCCACTACCTGTCATAGACGTGCCCTTTGAGAGAGTCGGATGCATTTAATTGGGCCCTGGAAAAGTCTAAAAGAGGGTTCCAGTACGTTTTGGTCATAGTGGATTATGCTACTAGATACCCAGAGGCTATACCATTAAGGAATACTAATTCAAAGAACATAGCACAAGAGTTGTTACAGGTTTTTTCTAGGGTTGGTTTCCCTATTTCTTACCGACCAGGGAACCCCCTTTATGTCCACAGTTATGAAAGAAATGTGTAGGTTGTGCAAAGTAAAGAGAATTACTACCTCCGTTTACCATCCACAATCAGATGGTTTGATGGAACGATTTAATAAAACCTTAAAACAAATGATAAAAAAAGTAATGCACGTAGATGGCAAAGACTGGGATAGCTTTCTTCCTTATCTTATGTTTGCTATTAGGGAGGTTCCTCAAGCGTCAACCGGGTTTTCACCCTTTGAACTATTGTATGGGAGACAGCTGAGGGGAATTTAGATATTGTCAAAGAAGTATGGGAGGGGGCGCCACCTAGAGGCGACAATGTGGTCGAGTATGTATTGAAAATGAGAGAGAATGGAAAAGGTCAGCGTCCTGGTAAAGGAAAATCTAGTCAAAGCACAAGTGGGTGACTAAGAAGTTTAAAGTGTTAGTTTTGCTGCCTTCGCATGCTCACAAGTTCTTGGCTACGTGGCAGGGACCTTTCCAGATAGTCGAGAAGTTAGGGGATGTAAACTATAAGGTATATCAGATCGGGAAAAGGAAACCATACCAGATTTACCATGTTAATTTATTAAAACCATGGGTAGACAGGGAATCTCTATTAGGCACCGTACAGTATGAAGACTTAGAAATGGGTCCTGAGTTGCCGGGTACGGCGAGCTTGAGTGAAATGAAAATTGAAGCGCATTTGACTGCAGAACAGAGTATGGACATTAAAGGGCTAATTAATAGAAACAGCGATGTGTTTTCAGATTTGCCAGGGAGAACTAATCTTATATCCCATACTATTATTACCCCTAGGGAGCTCGAGTTAGAACTAAACCATTTCGAGTTCCAGAATCTAAACAGAGCGATCTGGCTAGAGAAATAAAAAAAATGTTGGAATTAAAAGTAATTGAAGAATCAAACAGTGACTGGTGCAGCCCGGTGTTGATGGTGCCAGAACCTGGTGGAACTATAAGATTTTGTATAGATTTTAGAAAAGTAAATGAAATATCGAAATTTGACGCTTACCCAATGCCAAGGTTGGGCAAAGCCAAGTATATTACCACCCTCGACTTGACTAAAGACTATTGGCAGGTACCGTTATCACCAGAGTCAAAAGAAAAGACAGCATTTGTAACTCCACAGGGGTTGTTCCAATTTACAGTGTTGCCATTCGGACTGCATGGTGCGCCAGCCATTTTTCAAAGGCTTATGAACAGCATGAATAGCATGAAAAGGCTTATGAATAGCAGCAGCCTATCTTGACGATGTGGTCATTTTTAGCATTGATTGGGAGTCTCATGTACACAAGGTGGAAGCGGTATTGAGATTGTTAAGGGAGGCAGGCTTAACCGCTAATAAAAAGAAGTGTGCGTTCGCTCTACAGGAGACACAATATTTGGGGTTTTCACTTGGGCGTGACTTAATTAGACCACAATTGAACAAAATTGAAGCTATTTTGTCTTGTGCCCGTCCAGTGAATAAGAAACTAGTCCGAGCCTTTCTGGGACTTATCGCGGTTTATTGAAAACTTTGCCTCAAGAGCTGTGCCCTTGACAGATCTCATTAAAGCTTCTGCGTCTAATATGGTAACATGGTCACCAGAGGCTGAAAGGGCGTTTGTAGATTTGAAATCAGCACTGTGCTGTGAACCTGTCTTAATAAGTCCTGACTTTGATAAACCATTTATATTACAAACCGATGCTTCAGAAGTGGGTTTAGGGTCAGTGTTATCACAGTCCCGGACGGGAGGAACATCCCGTTTTGTTTTTAAGCCGAAAGCTTTTACTGAGGGAGAAAAATATGCCACAATAGAATAGGAGTGCTTAGCTGTTAAGTGGGCAGCAGATTCCTTGAGGTATTATCTTTGGGGAAGGAGATTTACATTGGTTACAGACCAGCCCCATTACAGTGGATGTATCGTCAAAAAGACAAGAATGCAAGAATAACCAGGTGGTTTTAACACTACAGCCCTATTGTTTTGATTTAGTACACAGAAAACGTAAAGATCACATACATGCTGATTTCCTGTCTAAATTTCCACAGCCAGCAGAAATCTTGTATGACCGACCCCATGGGATCGTGCAAAGGGGAGGGTTTGTGATGATGTATATATACCAAACGTTAATTTGGAGGCTTTAGGACCCTGGGGAGTTGAAGACACGCCATATTTGTGAAGCTGAAGTTACCAGGAGGCCATCTTGGTAAAGGTCTTCTATATTGTTTAATTAATTGGTCAATTTAGAACAATGAGGAATCAGCTGCGACTGATTAAGTTGGGGAATAAAAATGCCACAAAGGGAATGTTGGGGTTGGTTGGTTAGAGTGGAGAATAGAGCTGCGTAGTGGATGCGAGTGTTTGGAAAGAAGTATTCCCTGGTAACGAAACAAAGGGACGGGTTCTGACAACGAAACTATTGGAGTGTGATTCAGTTTGGTTTAACGATAGTCTTAATTTAAACAGGGGAACAGGCTTAGCCTGCCCTGTGTTACAGGGATAACAGCCTTCTGTTTAGAAGGGCTAGGTTTTGTTTTGTGTTTTGTTTGTTTTCTGTTTCTTTTGTTAATAAACTTACGCCACGGGGTTTAAAGAGTATGTCCAGTGTACCGTGTCTAATTAAAGGGACAGACACTAACCTGAAAAACAACACAGACGCCGCCTGTAAAGACCTGAATACTTTAATATATATATATATATATATATATATATATATATATATATATATATATATATATATATATATATATATACACAGTACAATAAACCACATGTATTATACACCTAGCACAGTAACTAAAACCACATGTATTATACACCTAGCACAGTAACTAAAACCACATGTATTATACACCTAGCACAGTAACTAAAACCACATGTATTATACACCTAGCACAGTAACTAAAACCACATGTATTACACCTAGCACAGTAAATAAAACCACATGTATTATACACCTAGCACAGTAACTAAAACCACATGTATTATACACCTAGCACAGTAACTAAAACCACATGTATTATACACCTAGCACAGTAACTAAAACCACATGTATTATACACCTAGCACAGTAACTAAAACCACATGTATTATACACCTAGCACAGTAACTAAAACCACATGTATTATACACCTAGCACAGTAACTAAAACCACATGTATTATACACCTAGCACAGTAACTAAAACCACATGTATTATACACCTAGCACAGTAACTAAAACCACATGTATTATACACCTAGCACAGTAAATAAAACCACATGTATTATATCTGCAGTCGTTTGTTTTGTGAGAAAGTGAATTCCTGTTCAGTCAATGGCTTTGCCTCTCATTATTTTATTATTACTTTTAGACCTTTAAAAGGAACAATAGCAGTAGGGTGTCAGTGAAGGGGTTTAAAGAGCAGCCCTACGTGTGTGTCTGTAAACGATGCTGCCTCCCTCTCAGTATGTGCTGCCTCAGCTAATCAAGCAGCACTACACAACTCCAGCACTCTTGAATTGCCCTCGGTGCTTCATTCTGGGCTGGATCCTGCCAAACACACAAACTCTCCACAGTGTTGAGGGCAGCACCCCCTGAACCCTTCTGAAGCAATGTGCTGCCAGCCAGTCTGCAGTGCAGCTGGAGGGGGGTTGACACAGAGACCCACTGGCTGTGAAGAGAGAGCACTGCGGAGACACTGCGCCTTCCAATCTGCAGCCTGTCTCTGAAGAGGGAGAGGGGGGCGGGGCCTGTCCCTGAAGCTGAAACCACCGTGGGACAATGCAAACAAACTGGACTGCTAACTGCACTGCTGCACAAGAAAGGCTGAACTGGGAGGAATGTAGTCAGCTGTGAATCAAAGAAAAACAAAAGACAGATCAGCGGCAATCTCATTTCTGTCCCAAAGGCAGACAGACAGACATGTAAAGAACTCATTTAATATCACCTCGCTCCCAATCATTAAAGCAGTGGTTTTGAGTGCATTGTGTAGCTGCAATATGTTCAATGACAAACGATTCAACTGAAAGTCTTTCTCCCTGTCTTTTCTTTTGAGTGCTTGATAGTTGTGGATGAAGCAGCTACAGCACAGCACTGAGCTCAGAGTGCCAGCCAGACTGAGAAGCACTGCAGTTCAGAGAACAGCCTGAGGGGGCGCTGCCAGCTTACTGCTGGGGCACTTTTATATTGTCTTTTTCACATAATCCAGACACATATTTAAGTGATAATGGAATTCCTGAGTCAGTAAAGCCTGAGTCCAGAGAGGAATGTGCCACAGCAATGCCATCATCACTGTTATACTAAAACTCTCTAAAGTTGTTCATTTACCAATATACTGCAAAATACATGAAGCAATGCAGCGTGACCAAGGTTAGAGAGCCTAGGCGTCTGCTCTCCCTGAATTCCAGGCTGGACTCACCAGGAGACTGGCCACTCCCCTTGTACACAGAGGGCCAGGTTCAATTGACAGTCCACTGTGCAGTGTAACCCGGACACAATACATTCCTGTTCACTGACCAGATCCTTCACCAGAGCAAAGTCATCCCTCTGGCTTTAGAGAGGCGAATCGCTGGATAAAAAAACAGACCGCTTCTGAAAAGTCTCCTTTATTTTACCAGGTGTATAATAACAGCACTAGACACTGTATTTACTAATCCACTAATGCAGTCACAGGGTAGCTCTGTATTATCATTGCAGTGCTCTGACTCACAGGCTGCACCACTGGATAGTCAGCACTGGCCGTTCACAAGAGAATATTGTGGAACAAATTACAATAGAAATGAAACTCATTTTCAAAATAGGTCTAATTGCATTTTGAAATATGTATATTGTAGCACATATTACAACTATATATATATACAGTATATATATATATATACACACACACACACACACACACACAGTGCCTTGCATAAGTATTCACCCCCCTTGGACTTTTCTACATTTTGTAGTGTTACAACCTGGAATTAAAATGGATTTAATTGGGATTTTTACCATTTGATTTACACAACATACTTAACACTTTGAAGGTGCAAAATATATTTTTTTATTGTGACACAAAAGTTAATTAAACAAAAAAAAAGACATTTGTTGGTTGCATAAGTATTCACCCCCCTGAGTCAGTACTTGGTAGAAGCACCTTTGGCAGCAACTATAGCTGTGAGTCTTTTTGGGTAAGTCTCTACCAGCTTTGCACATTCTTCTTGGCAAAATTGCTCAAGCTCTGTCAAGTTGGATGGGGACCGTTGGTGAACAGCAATTTTCAAGTCTTGCCACATATTCTCAATCGGATTGAGGTCTGGGCTTTGACTGGGCCATTCTAAGACATTCAGGTTCTTGTTTTTAAACAACTCCAGTGTAGCTTTGGCTGTGTGTTTAGGGTCATTGTCCTGCTGGAAGGTGAACCTCCGCCCCAGTCCCAGGTCTCTTGCAGACTGAAACAGGTTTTCCTCTAGAATTTCCCTGTATTTGGCTTCATCCATCTTGCCCTCAATCCTGACCAGTTTCCCAGTCCCTGCCGATGAAAAGCATCCCCATAACATGATGCTGCCACCACCATGCTTCACCGTGGGGATGGTGTTCTCAGGGTGATGAGCAGTGTTGGCTTTGCGCCACACATAGCGTTTTGCGCTAAGGCCAAAAAGTTCAATTTTGGTCTCATCAGACCAGAGAACATTTTTCCATATGTTTGC
Organism: Acipenser oxyrinchus oxyrinchus; assembly: GCA_030684275.1. NCBI lineage: Eukaryota > Metazoa > Chordata > Actinopteri > Acipenseriformes > Acipenseridae > Acipenser > Acipenser oxyrinchus. Next base: position 5,353,210 of record CM060281.1, on the reverse strand, counting down.
TGTGTCTCCCACATGCCGTTTGGCAAAATCCAAACAGAATTTAATATGTTTTTTTTTCAGCAATGGCTTTCTTCTCGCCACTCTTCCATAAAGCCCAGCTTTGTGGAGCGTCCGGGTTATAGTTGTCCCATGGATGGTTTCTCCCATCTCAGCTGTGGATCTCTCCAGCTCCTTCAGAGTTACCATTGGCCTCTTGGTTGCTTCTCTGACTAATGCCCTCCTTACCTGGTCACTGAGTTTTGGTGGACGGCCTTCTCTAGGCAGAGTCGCGGTTGTGCCATATTCTTTCCATTTTTTAATAATGGATTTAACGGTGCTCCGGGGGATGTTCAAAGTTTGGGATATTTTTTTATAACCCAACCCTGATTGGTGCTTCTCCAGAACTTTATCCCGGACTTGGTTTGATAGCTCCTTGGTCTTCATGATGCTATTTGTTTAGATATGCTCTCTAACAAGCTCTGGGGCCTTCCAGAAACAGGTGCATTTAATCTGAGATCATGTGACACTTTAATTGCACACAGCCCCTCCTTTATCTGAAAAGTCAAGTGAACCAAGGTTCCCAGGATCTTGGTTTATAATATAATATAAGACCACTACTGTTATATGTGCATGCAAACACTATTTTTTATATGTGTTATATATGAGAGATGTTCTTAAATCATCTTCTAATTGATTATATTTTGCTAAATTAAAGGTATGTGTTTCTTTTAACCTCATATTGTGTTTCATCATATTTTTAATGAGTCAGTTTTGATTCCATATACTATTGTCTAACAGAGTATTTGACAAAAGATTGCCTTATACAATATTCAAGTCAATTAGTTTCACTATGTTTAAGTGGTAATCATTTTCGTTACAATTATTTATCCCTCAAAAGATGCACTAACCAGGCTCTGACCTGTACCTGACTCTGAGAATATGCTATTGCAAGCAATTTCCACAATCTCTTATTTCTTCAAGGCCAAAGTCTGTGCAAACACTTTTTTAGATATATGACCTATCAATGTCTGTTATGCCATAATTTTTGCATATTATTCCAAGATATATTCTTATCTGTGCTAAACCACTAATTCCATAAACCTTAACACTCCCAATCTATAAGACTTGCAGCTTTGCTGGAGTGGAACGTAAGAAGACCCCTCCTTTCTCTACAGCCTGTACATTTTGATAAGGAGAGAGGCCCCTTTTTCAAGGCAGCAGTTTCAAAGAACCACATTATAATGACTCCATTTACCATCATTAGACAATAGTATAGTGGATTAATAACAAGGTGTATTATAGTATATCATTAAAAACTAACACAAGAACATAGCATAATACCGTTTATATTCTGTAATTCAATGGATATTATAATGTCTAAAGGTCTTTTTGTTTAATAGAAGGAGAAAGAAACTGAACCAATTCCCCAATAAATCAAATTGAATACTGCTCCTGCTTTTAATCTTCTTGTCACTACAGTAAAGTCATGAACAAGCAATAACACTCGTCAGTTTAAATAATATGCTTTCTCATTATACCAAATACTTAAAACATATTATTAATCCTATGAAATCAAATAGATATTTTCAGTTTCAAAAATCGTTCTGTCTAAAAAAGGGTTAATCATTTATTTTACGAACCTGTAATACCTGGCTTTTGTGTCTAATTTCTATTTTTCTTTGACTGTTATAAACTATAGACAGTGTCAATTAGCACTGAACCTTTTTTAACTATAAATGTGGCATTTCAAGATAAACTTTTAATTAATTTACTTCAGTTTAACAATTGCTCCTAGAATTTATAATATCACTTTATTTCTTTGGTGAATCCCTCTTAAGATTTAAATCCAAATACAGGCCAGTATAAATGCATTCAACTTGTATGTATTTTATAATGACTGAACTAGGCTTGACCCTGTCCTTTGTTCATACAAAATCCAGCCGAAACAGGTTTTTTTCTTAAGACCTTGGCTGCTAAGTTTTAATGTTGATTTATATGTTGCAAAGAATCCCTTTCTTATCTTGTTTTTAGAAACATAAATTTATAGGTGGGATTAACGTCCACTTTTTAGCCGGAATGGTGCTTTTTATCAAGCGTCATGCTTTCTGAAGATTAGATATACAAACAGTAAATCGTTCATTATATATTTTCTTAGAAATTCCCAGATTACTAAATACTTAATTAAATGTCCTATCAAAACAAGAGTGGA
>CM060281.1:5341022-5346022 GCA_030684275.1 Acipenser oxyrinchus oxyrinchus | reverse complement strand
ATCCAACACTGAGAAACAATACAATACAGCACTGAGAGCTCGATATAGCACTGTCCCAAATTCAAGTTTCTCCTTCACATTAAATTGGTGAGTAAACTAAAACTGTTTGCTTTATGATAAGGGGGCAGCATCTAAAAAGTATGCACACTACTGGTGTATTGTATTGTATTGCTCTGCGGTGCCCCGGTGTGTTGGTCAGTGTATTGTATTGCTCTGTGGTGCCCCGGTGTGCTGGTCAGTGTATTGTATTGCTCTGTGGAGCCCCGGTGTGCTGGTCAGTGTATTGTATTGTATTGCTCTGTGGTGCCCCGGTGTGCTGGTCAGTGTATTGTATTGTATTGCTCTGTGGAGCCCTGGTGTGCTGGTCAATGTATTGTATTGTATTGCTCTGTGGAGCCCCGGTGTGCTGGTCAGTGTATTGTATTGTATTGCTCTGTGGAGCCCCGGTGTGCTGGTCAGTGTATTGTATTGCTCTGTGGAGCCCCGGTGTGCTGGTCAGTGTATTGTATTGCTCTGTGGTACCCCGGTGTGCTGGTCAGTGTATTGTATTGTATTGCTCTGTGGAGCCCCGGTGTGCTGGTCAGTGTATTGTATTGCTCTGTGGAGCCCCGGTGTGCTGGTCAGTGTATTGTATTGTATTGCTTTGTGGAGCCCCGGTGTGCTGGTCAGTGTATTGTATTGTATTGCTCTGTGGAGCCCCGGTGTGCTGGTCAGTGTATTGTATTGCTCTGTGGAGCCCCGGTGTGCTGGTCAGTGTATTGTATTGTATTGCTTTGTGGAGCCCCGGTGTGCTGGTCAGTGTATTGTATTGTATTGCTCTGTGGAGCCCCGGTGTGCTGGTCAGTGTATTGTATTGTATTGCTTTGTGGAGCCCTGGTGTGCTGGTCAGTGTATTGTATTGCTCTGTGGAGCCCCGGTGTGCTGGTCAGTGTATTGTATTGCTTTGTGGAGCCCCGGTGTGCTGGTCAGTGTATTGTATTGTATTGCTCTGTGGAGCCCCAGTGTGCTGGTCAGTGTAATGTATTGTATTGCTCTGCGGTGCCCCGGTGTGCTGGTCAGTGTATTGTATTGCTCTGCGGTGCCCCGGTGTGCTGGTCAGTGTATTGTATTGTATTGCTCTGTGGAGCCCCAGTGTGCTGGTCAGTGTAATGTATTGTATTGCTCTGCGGTGCCCCGGTGTGCTGGTCAGTGTATTGTATTGCTCTGTGGTGCCCCGGTGTGCTGGTCAGTGTATTGTATTGTATTGCTCTGTGGAGCCCCGGTGTGCTGGTCAGTGTATTGTATTGTATTGCTCTGTGGAGCCCCGGTGTGCTGGTCAGTGTATTGTATTGCTCTGTGGAGCCCCGGTGTGCTGGTCAGTGTATTGTATTGTATTGCTTTGTGGAGCCCCGGTGTGCTGGTCAGTGTATTGTATTGTATTGCTCTGTGGAGCCCCGGTGTGCTGGTCAGTGTATTGTATTGCTCTGTGGAGCCCCGGTGTGCTGGTCAGTGTATTGTATTGTATTGCTTTGTGGAGCCCTGGTGTGCTGGTCAGTGTATTGTATTGCTCTGTGGAGCCCCGGTGTGCTGGTCAGTGTATTGTATTGTATTGCTTTGTGGAGCCCCGGTGTGCTGGTCAGTGTATTGTATTGTATTGCTCTGTGGAGCCCCAGTGTGCTGGTCAGTGTAATGTATTGTATTGCTCTGCAGTGCCCCGGTGTGCTGGTCAGTGTATTGTATTGCTCTGCGGTGCCCCCGTGTGCTGGTCAGTGTATTGTATTGCTCTGTGGTGCCCCGGTGTGCTGGTCAGTGTATTGTATTGTATTGCTCTGTGGAGCCCCGGTGTGCTGGTCAGTGTATTGTATTGTATTGCTCTGCGGTGCCCCAGTGTGCTGGTCAGTGTATTGTATTGCTCTGTGGAGCCCCGGTGTGCTGGTCAGTGTATTGTATTGTATTGCTCTGCGGTGCCCCGGTGTGCTGGTCAGTGTATTGTATTGCTCTGCGGTGCCCCGGTGTGCTGGTCAGTGTATTGTATTGCTCTGTGGAGCCCCGGTGTGCTGGTCAGTGTATTGTATTGTATTGCTCTGCGGTGCCCCGGTGTGCTGGTCAGTGTATTGTATTGCTCTGTGGTGCCCTAGTGTGCTGGTCAGTGTATTGTATTGCTCTGTGGAGCCCTGGTGTGCTGGTCAGTGTATTGTATTGTATTGCTCTGCGGTGCCCCGGTGTGCTGGTCAGTGTATTGTATTGTATTGCTCTGTGGAGCCCCGGTGTGCTGGTCAGTGTATTATATTGCTCTGTGGAGCCCCGGTGTGCTGGTCAGTGTATTGTATTGTATTGCTCTGTGGAGCCCTGATGTGCTGGTCAGTGTATTGTATTGTATTGCTCTGTGGTGCCCCTGTGTGTTGGTCAGTGTATTGTATTGCTCTGTGGAGCCCCGGTGTGTTGGTCAGTGTATTGTATTGTATTGCTCTGTGGAGCCCCGGTGTGCTGGTCAGTGTATTGTATTGCTCTGTGGAGCCCTGGTGTGCGTGTGTGTCTCAGTGTAGTGATGTCTCAGAGTTTGTGTGTCAGTGGCAGCTTCCTTGAGTCTCTCTCTCTCTCTCTCCTATGTGAGAGCAGGCTCTGGGTGTGTTTGTATGTATGTCAATGTCTGAATGTCTATGTCCCCTGAGAATCTCTCTCAGAGCAGGGTTTGTCTGTCTGTCAGTTTCTCTCTCTCTCTCAGGGCTCCCCCTACCTGCTGAGAGGAGGTTTTGCACACGCAGGTAGCTCAGGGTCAGCCTTATGATGGCAGCCTTGTCGAGGTGTGATGTCACAGCACGGGGAGGGGCAGGGTGCGCCAGCTGGTAGAACACCTCCGTCTCCTGACTGCTGGCGCGAGCAGCATCAAGGAACGCACTTTCCGCAGCTCCAAGCTGGGCCTGCGGGGGCGACAGAGAGCAGAGAGACAGCGAGGCTTAAACACAGGAGCACAGACACAGGGAGGCTTAGACACAGGAGCACAGACACAGCGAGGCTTAGACACAGGAGCTCAGACACAGCGAGGCTTAAACACAGGAGCACAGGCACAGCGAGGCTTAGACTCAGGAGCACAGGCACAGCGAGGCTTAGACACAGGAGCACAGGCACAGCGAGGCTTAGACACAGGAGCACAGGCACAGTGAGGCTTAGACACAGGAGCACAGACACAGCGAGGCTTAGACACAGGAGCACAGACACAGCGAGGCTTAGACACAGGAGCACAGGCACAGCGAGGCTTAGACACAGGAGCACAGACACAGCGAGGCTTAGACACAGCGAGGCTTAGACATAGAGGCACAGACACAGCGAGGCTTAGACACAGTGGCACAGACACAGCGAGGCTTAGACACAGGGGCACAGACACAGCGAGGCTTAGACATAGAGGCACAGACACAGCGAGGCTTAGACACAGGAGCACAGACACAGCGAGGCTTAGACACAGCGAGGCTTAGACATAGAGGCACAGACACAGCGAGGCTTAGACACAGTGGCACAGACACAGCAAGGCTTAGACACAGCGAGGCTTAGACACAGGGGCACAGACACAGCGAGGCTTAGACATAGAGGCACAGACACAGCGAGGCTCAGACACAGCGAGGCTTAGACACAGTGGGCCCCATTTTCAAAAGAGATGCGACGGCGCAGCAGGGCTTGCACTTTTCGGGTGCACGGACGAGTCGCAGCTGCGTCCGATTTTCAATATCAGTTGCACTGAAAAACTAGCCTTGCGCCAGTACAAGGTTTTGTCTGAACTTTGTGGGCGTTCCGCTTGTTGCGTCTCTTTGACTCGGGTGTGCTTTGAGTTGTTCTAAATGGGTCGCAGTTGTTCCAATGAGCCGTAAAAGTTGATTTTCATTAAGAATAGCCAGGTTTGTGTGAAATGTGTTAATGAGGGGAACACTACTGTGTTAAGTTTGTATTTAATGACAGCATATGTGATTTTGACACAATCTGTACTTAAACACAAACTTAAGCAGGGCTAGAGCTATGTGGAATTGTGAAACAAACATGCCATTACACCTTCTACAGCTTCGAATGCTTGAGGAAATACACTGGCTTGATAAACCCATCCATCAGATGAAACGTAAAACCAAGGTCCTGTTGTAAGTGAGTCTGCAGCAAGTGTTGATGCATAGTTCACCCCCTAGTCTCTAAGTCGCTTTGGATAAAAGTGTCTGCTAAATGACTAAATAATAATAATAATACAGCTCTAGCAGATCTGCATTCAGACTTAAGGGATGATCTACAGAGTGCTGCTGCTGGAGCCGTGTCACACCAGCACATATCGAGGCTACTGCTGCCTTAACCCTTTACACACCAGGCTCCTAAAATATCATGGCCACCGCCCCCCCCCCCCGATCAGGATTCATAATTACAGACCCCCGTTCTTCAGCACTGGTTAATTGCATGTTTGTGGGGGGGGGGGGGCCCCCTCCAGTGCCCCTCAAGTTTTTTTAGTTGCTAATTTGTTTTTAGCACAGGCTTTAACATCATAATACCTTTTTCTAATGTCTGCAGTATTCACGTTTTCCTGTTGAAAATTGCATTTTCAGAACTGGCCGCAAGTCAGTCAGAGCAGGCTGCGTTGCGTCTGCACTTATAATAGAACTAGCCCTGTACGAAAAAGACCCCCCAGTGTTTCTTTCAAAACTGCACATTTGAGACCTATGCAGTGAACAGAGGTGCAAAGAGGGTAAGATTTATGGAATTGTATGGACAGCCAGAATCACTGTAAAGTCTAGGATTTGTAAAACTGGTTCTGTTCGATAAATCTCTTGACAGCAGTGACCACCACTGCAGTGTACTGTACCCGACAAGCTCCCCCACACAGAGATGCTTAATTAAAACAGAATACCAAAGTGGTCTAATTTATATAGTGTCCTTCAAGTGCAAGCATCCAGGACGCTTTACAAGCAAGCCAAAAGAGCTCGAGACTGCTCGCTCGTGATAGGCCAGATCAAAGAGATGCGTTTTGAGCTTAGATTTAAAAATACTGACAG